>MJUT01052699.1:14103-38698 GCA_002080005.1 Gigantidas platifrons | reverse complement strand
CATACCGAGCCCCCCCCCCCCTTTCCCCCCAATTGTTTTGCCTCTCAGCGTTGCTCTGAACTCGATGGGGGAGCTTATACTTTTCGTCTTCTAAATATACACACCTTCTAACACAAACTTCCATATTAGCTCGTGTAAATATGAAAAACTAATAATAGACATAATATTAGCATTATGTAATAAGCATTTTATTTTTGTCTGTTCTTTGAAGGTGATTACACTTGTTTTACTTTTTTTTTCTTTTTTTTCTTTTTTTTTAATTTTGATGTATTTTCAATGGTGTTGCATTTCAGTTACACCCAATATTCACATTCCTTTTGCTAGTATAGAGCAGGTTTCGTAATTTTTATTTTGTTCAATAAATAACATAAATAACATAAGGAATTCAGTCCCTCATTCAATTTTGGAATAGCAAAACCTTTACTTACTCTCACAATTGAATTCTTCGAAACAGAGGCCGAGTTGCGCCTGAAAAATAAGGTCAGTCGTAATTACCTATTGCTCTTCTATAAACAGCCCAACATTAATTGTAATATTTAATACCTTCCTAAAAACATATGAAAGAATAGAGATTTTGCATCCTCATCATCATCAATGAACATTAGCGTGTTCTCGCCAAGAAATAGCTGTGAAATTTTGAGTTGGTGTTAAACAACACTCACTCACTCACTCACTCACTCACTCACTCACTCACTTAATATGGAATTATCAGGCGATCATACTGTGCTTTTCCCTCCCCCTTTTCCACTGGGGGATGCTCTGGACTTAATGGTGTTCTCAGACTCTTCATCTTCAAAAATATACGCACTTTGTAACTTATATACAATCGTACATTCGTGCATGTAAGTATGTTGAACTAATAATAGACATAATATGATCACTATGAACCAAGCAAATTATTTTCGTCACTGTGATTATTTTTGCGGGGGTATTTGTTGTTTTGTTTTTGTTTTTTGTTTTTTGTTTTTTTGTACTTTTAAGTGTGCTTCATTTCAATTAACCCATGATTTACATTCATTTCGCTGCTAGAGTTCGTTTCTTTTTTTTCTTATTTTTGTTCAACAAGAATTTAGTTTCTTATTCAATTCCGGAAAATACCAAACCCTTATTTTCAATATCAAATTCTTCGAACCTGTCGACGAGCTGCACATACAATCTTAAGGTCAGTATCAAATATTGATATTGTTCCTTTGAATATAACCACACATTATTTGTGATTCTTAATACCTTTGTAAAATTATATGATATAATATAGATTGTTCACTCACACAAAATAAACAAAAATCCTATTTTTTTTTCTTTGTCTAACGTTTGTGTGTGTAAATAAACGACACGTTTCGTTATTTATTTACTTAATAAGCAACACGATAAGCTACACATATAGATCAACGATTAAATTTTCAATGTATTTTATTGTATGTGAACAAAATCAAAACAGCTTTTACTGATGATGTGTGACATATCTCAATGAATTCTAATTTTAGAATCGGGGTGCAATCTGGGAGTATATTCACTATAGTGTTATTAAATGGACGTTTTCTTAACCTGTATTCTAAGGGTACTCATACGTTGTCGAACGAATCTGTATTGGGGTGAGACGTAGTCGATGTCAGTTTCTAGACACAACAGGACTACCCGAACTTCAATAATGGTTACTAAGAGAAAATGTCATAAGCTGTTTATCCATATAAAAACTCAAATACGGGTTTAATATCAGAAAGAAACTCTTAGATATTTATATAATATAGCTTTCTTTCAAATACATTTTATTTGTCGACAAAGTTTTGTTTTTAAAGGGATTTCCCAGAATTCCGCACTAATGATGTTATGAAAGTAGATCCGGAGGCTTGAATTCGTTCCAGCCTTCGTTTTTTTCTAATAATATGTCTTTATATTCATAGTACCATCAAATCTGCACAAAGGTAATTAAATTTGTGAAAACTCAAAATGTTGTAACTTTTTAAAGGATTCTCCGATTTCTAAAAAAATAAAATGACATGGAATCCTTGTCGATGTATCTTTTTGACATTGTGTATGGATTAGGCCTTTATTTCAAAGAATAAAAATCATGTGAGATATACCATGTCGTGATGCCCGTTATGATTTCCGAGTAAAACTATGTTTGGTTCGTCCACCGCTCCTCCAGTTGTTTTGTAGCAATGTTCGTGTCTTATTTATGTTCTTTGTTTTTATTTACGCATACTGGCGTCAAACCAATTTCCATATAGGAACTTGTCATACATCGTTAAAATTTAAATTCCTTTTTTTCTTTTCATAGACATTTTGAACTGCCTTTCATGCGAAATGTCAGAGAATAAACACATGAAAAAGGATATGCCGTCATTGAAATCCTCAATGAACATGCGTGATATAGAAACTGAACTGAACAGATTTTCTGGTGATCCCACATATCAACCATTCATTACCATGGTGAAACATCTACGTACGGAACAAGCAGAAACCATGAGATATGCAAAAGACTCCTGGAGGGCGTTAGAACCCGAAAATAAATGTTTTGATACCAAATTGCTTGTGAAGTATCAGCATTATAAAACTGCACAACATTTTATGAACGCTATTAAAGAATATGCGACTGGGTCAGATATTCTACAAAATTATAAGAAGAAAAGTGTGGATACAGAAAGTGACTGTGATTACCTAAAGCCGGCCTTTGAGAACTATGTATACGGTTACATGCACGAGAATAGTTTGTTTGGAAATATTATATCAAAAGACACTTCTAACCTAGTTAATCAATATTTAATGTTAAAGCCAGACGACTTTATGGTCGAATATCTAAAAGTTCTGTTCGTACTTATGTCTTCACCTTCAGATCATGAAAAGTCATTATTTTCTGACTATGAAAGAAATAAATTAGTAATACGAACTGGTGAAATATTTGCTCAGAAGTTAAAGTCCTGTAAAATACGAACATTCAAAAGGAAGAAAGTGCTGAGTGAGTTATATTATTATTTAGGATCGCGATATGTTGTTTCAGGTCAATCAGAGAGAGCATTAGATTCCTTTCAAAAAAGTTTTGATCTTGAACGTTCTAACTACAGTGCCCTTTATTTTATTGCATACTGTTGCATGAATAATGAACCAGAAAAAGCCAAAACACTTTTCTATCAATATCTTGAGATGGCACCAAGCTGTGATAAGCAGTTTCCGAATGCATATTACATGCTAGCAACATTATTTGTGGAAACTAACATTGATGAAGCATTACGATACTGTGCACTGGCTGAAAAAGCCGAGAATGAAAGACTTCCATTCCTTCAACCAGTACGAATACCACAGAAAAAAATGATGCAAACTTTAAAAGCTGTCATGAGTCAACTAGATAAATGCATGAAGAAATAAATAATATGACTTTTATTCCACAATAAATATGACATTTATTTCACATTTTTGGGTTTTTGAAACTTTGAAACTTTAAAATTTGATTAAACGCCTATTTCTACACATACAATGCATATTCAATGGCGTTTTACAATGCAAAATAAAATAAAATAAAATGATAAAAATATACAATGAACATAACTGTACAAAAACAATATACAATACAATATTACTGACATCTTAGGGTGTTAAAGCTACAGCTATTAAGAAGTTCAGAATAGTGAAAAATAATCTTCAAAATACAATGACTTCAATTGACGTTTGAAAATATCTACAGATTTACAATTTCTCAGACTAACTGGTAACTCATTCCATAATTTTGGACCAATTGTACTGAAACTTCTATCGGAAAATGATCTCTTCTTATTAAAAGGAATAACATAACAACCTGCAGAAGACTCAGATGACCTTAGTGTACGTCTAGATACTTGAGGAGACAATAAATCAGTTAAATATGATGGTGCATTTCCAACAGAACAGTTGTACATATATACTAATATTTTAAAACTTATCCTAGCTTTGACTGGAAGCCAATGTAAATCATATAAAGCTTGTTTAGAACTCTCATACTTTGAGCGATTCAATACAGGTTTGGCACACATGTTTTGAATACGTTGGAGTTTCAACAATTCGTTTTGAGGAATACCATATAAAATAACGTTACAATAATCCAAATGAGATATAACTAAAGATAGAACTAGAGTTTCTGTGGCTTCTATTTCTATGACATCATGAGTTCGGTGGTTTTCTCGAGGTTCTCCGGTTTCCGCCACCAATAAAACTGATCTCCACGATATAACTGAAATATTATTGAACGTGGTGTTAAGCGCCATCAAACAAGCAAAAACAAACAAAATAGACATCATGATTCTTTCATTATAACGATTTAGGATTGGACTAAAATGTCAAAAATGAGTAATTAATTTGTAAATATATTATATTTTACATATATATTATTAGCTCACCTTGCCAAAGGCAAGGTGAGCTTTTGCCATCACTTGTCGTCCGTCGTCGTTTGTCGTTTGTCGTCTGTCAACAGATTCCGCCTATTGTTTCTTCATTAAAACGTATTTATAAACATAAATTAAGATGTGGGAGGGTGTTTTTTTCAAACAGATCCCAGCAAAACTTTCAATATAAATACTAACAGCCAAAATTCCATGTAATATAGCAAATTTTAACAAAGAAATTTACTATATAAAGCCAAGGAAATGAAAACTAGTACTAATTAATGAGTAAATTTCTCAAGTAGGACCACCCTAATCAAAACCGGATCAAACTGGTGTGCCAAATCAAGTGGAAAATAGAAAATTCCCTCACTCGCAAATAAAATAGTTTAAAAAAATTAATTAACCCAATGTGAACTTTACAGTTTCCGAAATATACTATAAATGATACTATATCGTTTTTACCTTACTTATAGGAGATGTTACTTGTCAGTATCAAATAGGGTGTTTATCTATTTCTAAAATAACAAAGGAGAAGTTTGTTTTTATGAATATGTAATAAATCTAATGTATTAATTTGTTCATGGATAATATGTTTTGATGACAAAGATAACATGATATTGGATCATCAGGGAAAAATAGGTTGCCAAAAATAGAAAAAGTTGTTAATAAGTTTTATTATTTGACGATAAGCTTTTTTTTAATATAAACAAATAAACAGATGTAACACCCGAACGTTCTAAATATTTCTGCATACTTATATAAGGACGAACAACATAGAGAGTAGTCAGTTAGAAATTTGGGATTTATAAAACAACTGTAATTTATAAGCATTGCATATGGATATATTTACTCCAGTGAAGTCACGTGGCTTGAGCTATGAACTATTCCAACATGCATTCAATAAGGAAACTTTGTGGATTGGAACCAAATGATATCATATTCCAACAGGAGTTCAATTTCATAGGAAAGGAGTCGAACTACTTCTGGAAAGGAGAAGGATATTTATTCCAATGGATATAACTGTGAACATTCAGGCCAGCTGTAAACTTTATAAATTTGATTTTGATAATGGTATATTATCATTATGTAATCTTTGCTATTTTATAAAAGTATATAAACTTAAATAATTGTTGGTTGTTTCTTTCTGTTGCTAGAATATTTTTTTGAAAAAAAAGCTTTGCATAACAAAGGGAGAAGTATTTAGAGTTCACCTTCGGTTTTTAGTTGGGTTCGCGTTCCTAAGTTTGTAGTTTTCTGTGTAGTGTTTTGTAGATTGCACCTTTTGTATTTTTCTTTTTATTTGTCATCGTCTTGTCTTCCGTCTTAGATGTTCGGTTCTTCAAGCTTTTCTTTAAATCTGTTAATTTGATTTGTTATCATTGAACATTCTAACATGACGTCCTTCATGGGCTATATAAATAATACAATGATAAAACTCACGATATATTTTAATTCGCTCATGCGTATTGACGAACAAATTACAAACATCATTCCCTAGTGAATTTATGTTTTCATACAGCACTGTGGTACATAACGAACATAAAAATGCACGTATTGTTTTTACCTATATTTTTCCGGAATAAATACTTAAAACAACCATCAATGGACTTTGACTTTTGAAATTTAACATCTTCCGGTGAAGTCATTTACAAGGAACGCTGATGACATTAAAATACATGGTTACCGATTTATTTTACGATTGTGTGAGCATTTTATTGGTTTAAGTTGCTAAATTCAAAATGCCATTAAATTGGAAAATATCAGTAACTTCATAGCATCACAGTCTATTTATACATAAAAGAAAAACAACTGTAAACATGAAGGTTAGTGAATTTTGTTATGAAATGCATTTCCATTACTGACTTCCACTTCAAAAAATAAGTTAGATTTTTTCTACTAGAATCGAAATAATTCATGGAAGCCAGAGTTTGTATTACGTTTTAACATGGGTAACATTATTTTCGTTGCATTTTATCCCTCGCTATCGCTTGGGATAAATTTTTTACGAAAATAATGTTACCCATGTTAAAACTGTATACAAATTCTGGCTTCCATGAATTATTTCTTAAATAACCTTTGTTGACAACATATACAGCAGGTAACTGGTATTTATCATTTCATATACAGCAGGTAATAGGCATGTTTCATTTTATATACATTAGGTAATAGGCATGTATCATTTTATATACAGCAGGTAATAGGAATGTATCATTTTATATACATTAGGTAATGGGCATGTATCATTTTATATACAGCAGGTAATAGGCATGTTGTGACGGAATCGAAGTTCCTCTACAATATTTATTTCTAAGAACATTTATTATGTAATAAAAGTTCCAAAAGGAATGTATTTTATGTAATACATGTGTCACTGATATAATAAAAATACCAGTACAATGGAACATGTATTACATAAAATAATTCCCCATCCGGAACTTTTATTATATAATAAATTTTCTTAGATGCAAATATTATAAGGAACAAATAAGGTTAAAATGGAACAAATGTTACATAAAATATTTTCCGATCCAGAAATAAATTTTCTGAGGAACAAACATTGTGGAAGGTTAAGAGCGTTAGTCATATAAAACCTGAAATTTTTTGAAAATTACAAGTATTATATAATATTTATTCTGCTATGAACAATTATCATATACTATTTATTCTGCTAGGTACAAGTATCATATAATATTTATTCTGCTAGGTACAAGCATTACATAACATGTATTCTGCCAGGTACAAGTATTATAAATATAATATTTATTCTGTTACCTGATAAATATCAGTTTTTGAATATATTGTATGGACATATGATTGTTTTTTTTTTTAATATATCACATTTTGATTGTATATGCTTCAAAATTGTATTATTACAAAACATTGGTCAGTTGGGAACAAATATCACCAACACAAATTTATTTACAATGTGAATAATTAAATTTACCAGTGTCAGTTTTACCTTTAATATAGGTTCCATCATTCAGGTAAGAAAATATATTGTTGTATTCATGTGCCTCCATGATTGTTATCACAATAATGTCTACCTGTTATGTACAGGTATTACTCACAGTCATTCAAAATTTAATTGTTGACATTCTCTTTGCCATTAGATAAAACATTTCTATGATATGTATATAAAATCAATGCAGCATAACTAATCACCTGATATTTAAGAACTTTTATTATATCATTTACTTATAATAAATGTACCTCTCAAAGGAGGAACAAATGTCATACAGGTGGAATAAATATTATATAAGACTTGTTCCATGGAATACATATTATTAAATAATTTTTCCTTTTGGAACAAATATTATTAGGAACAAATATACGGTTACAATGTATCATTTTATATACAGCAGGTAATAGGCATGTATCATTTTATATACAGCAGGTAATAGGCATGTATCATTTTATATACAGCAATTGGCATGTATCATTTTATATACAGCAGGTAATAGGCATGTATCCTTTTATATACAGCAGGTAATAGACATGTATCATTTTTTATACTGCAATCGTTCCATTTGAGCAGTCAAAATGCGTTGACAGTATATTTACAAGTGATATACGGTCACTGACCGTTTATAATATTTAGGCCACGCCTACTTTACCTGATGACGGGACTACTTTTTGTTACCTTTGATGGCTATTTCCGTTGTGAATGTAAGCAAACCGTACAGATAGTGTATTGTCGTAAAAATCAGGGCATAAAAGCGTGCAATCGGTGAGAGAAATTACAGCGCTATTAGCGAAGGGAAACACAAACGCATCTCAAATGTACTGGTGCTGACAGTGACAATTCGCGCACTTGTTCTGATCCAAACTACAACTCCAGCCTCGACCAACTTATCACGAGCGATTGTAACATCTACAGGAGCTGACATAAACTTACCAGAACATCCTTCTATCTGCTCCAAAACTAACACCTCGAAGAGGATATCCTCCATTACGGAGCCAATCTTCATGTAAACTCCATGAATGTGTACATGTGCGACCGCCATTGACAATATTCGTGTTTACGTCACATGAAATGAGCATTGAAATGAACAATCTTATTGACTTCAATCCTAGAACCAAATTTTGATATTCATTCTCTTGTCACTTATATTTTATTGGTAAAAATATTTTCAGCGAAACTGTTGTTTATTTTCAAAAATGTTATCCGAATATCAATGGTATATTTACCTGTGCATTGATCTTTGAAAAGTTGAGTTCTCCGTCTAATCATATTACTCCGCAAAATCAGTGGGGGCCTCTTGGGGGTAACTAACTTTTTAAATAATGTGAATATTGGTAGTAATATCCATTAATGTCACTAATGATTGCAGTATAAAGACAATAACAGTGCATTAACTTGACATAAAATTCGATATACGTATTGGGCACGAATCGGGGAAAATGCTCAGGAAACCCTCGCATTTTCCCCGATTCTAAACCTCATCCGTATATCGATTTTATGTCAAGTCAATGCACTGTCATTGTCTATATATACAGCAGGTAATAGGTATGTATCATTTTATATACAACAGGTAATAGGCATGTATCATTTTATATCTTACCTCCTACATAAATGTAAGAAAATGATTGGTTTAGCGTGAACATGTGGACGCCCTGTATAACTCATACAGAGCGTCTGAAAATGTTGTATGTTATTTTCATACATGTTTAGTAAATTGCATACAGGGTTAGTAAATTGCATACAGGGTTAGTAAATTTCATACAGGGTTAGTAAATTACCATTAATAAGTAATAGTTGACTTGATGTATTTTGGGAAATTATTTGTGTTCTTTAAACATTCTTTCCAGGGTTTTGAAAACAGTTTATTGTTTTTGTGAAAATTTTGACTGTTCTATGTAATATTTTTCTATGAAATAAAATATCGAAAGTTTGTATTTTTCAATTATTTTATGAATTCTTGAGTATAGACTCGTAAAGGTAAGAAAAAACTCAGAACTTCAAATCCAAAGGGTAGTGGGTAAGATATATTCGTTACACAGTGTGTTAGTGGCCTAATACGTTATATACGGGGTCAGTCAATTCCATATGGCGGTCGACTTCGTCTCGCTCCATATAGAATTTACTTTGACCCCGTATATAACGTATTAGGTCACTAACACACTGTGTAGCTAATAATACACAGCAGGTAATAGGCATGTATCATTTTATACACAGCAGGTAATAGGCATGTATCATGTTATATACAGCAGGTAATAGGAATGTATCATTTTTACACAACAGACAACAGGTATGTTTCTAGCATAATATATGTTTTCATTTGAAATTGAAGAAAGTAGCCTGTATGATACGAGGTGTGTGTTACAAGATGCTGTATTACCACACTGTGGTGATAAAATGATTGTGCGAGGTTGCATGAGACGTTCTCTGCTAAACCACTTTGTCATGACGTAATTTCATTGGAATGTTCATTCGTTCGTATTATGTACCGCTAATTCATGGTTATATTTCCATTTCCAAGGACATAGTTTTAAAATATTCGGTTACTGTATGGTCCACATTTCTCGAAAAAAGCATTGTTGGGCGATTATACAGTGACACTGAATGTGATCGAACAGTAACATGACTTTGGTGATTGAACGCAAGAAATAACGTGACCTCATGTACAAAACGTAGTCCCCCTTAAAGTATTGTACAAATTTGTTAATTTAAATTCGACCCTTGTTATTTGTTTAAAATTTGCTTTATTGAAATTTAGATTAATTTATTACATACAAGACTTTGTATCAGTTCTTGCCTGTTGCGTGAAATAACCAAAATCACACCTCTTCGCTATTGCGACTCGTAGTGATACTGGTTCACACAGCAGGCTCTACCTGATGCATAGTCTTGTACCAGCGAACTATGTATGCAATGGGTATTTATCATTTTAGACCAAACAGGTAACAGCGATATATCATTTTATTCACACCAGGTAACTGTGTGCATTATTTTATACACATCAGGTAACATGATGTATCATTTTATATACAGCAGGTAGCAAACATGTATCAATTTAATAACAGTAGGTAACAGGTATTTATCATATTATATAGAGCGTGTAACATGATGTATCATTTCTATTCACATCAGGTTACAGGCATGTATCAATTTAGACGTAACATGTATGTATCATTTCATACACAATAGGGAACAGATAAATTTGGAAAGACTATTATGGGATATTTGTGTGTATCGTCTACCTCGGCATTTCTAAGCTCTTAGAAAATGACAGGGGTCGTGGATTCGAGTCTCTGTCGGGCCAAACAAAGGACTGTGAAATTGGAATTGATTGCTTCTTCTCTAAGCATGCAACGCCTTTTCTCCATTGGACGCTGTTCTGGAGTCCTTAGGCTCTTCGACTTCAAGCATGTGCATACCTTATAACTTAAAATCCCACATTCGTGTTGTTTTGCTTTGTTTTGTTTTGTTTTTTGTTATTGTATTTTCAAGTGTGTTACATTTCAATTAACCCATGATTTACATTCATTTTGCCGGGAGTTCGTTTCGCTTTATTATTTTGTTCAACAAGGATTTAGTTTCATATTTAATTGTGACAAAATTAGTTAACACGCATTTAAAATATTTCTGTATGCCAAGTCAACAGGTTAATTAAGGACACATTCTTTAGGTGACAATTTACACACTTCACGATATAATTTCCTTCCCCGCTACAACGAATTCCCCCTAGTGTATATTGTTTTATAATTGTTTAATATACACAGTTGGCATGCAAATAATTAATTTACAGCTTTCGAAATAGTATACCACTTTTATTTATCATATTTGCTGGTTAAATATGACATTTGTAGCACACTGAAGCGAAAAACAATATAGAATCAACACAGTGTCGAACCACTATTTACATACGCAATGCACAATCAACACTTTAGTTTATCAATCCGTTATTTATATAAGAGGGGTGTCTTCCTCAAAGCGCGCGTGTGGAGTATATAAACTGATTGCAACAGCATGGCATGGTCATTCTCGATCGTATCCGCGACCAGTACACATCTAATTGCGCTTTGGTTAATATTTATGAGACGAAGCTTGTCGTTGAAGAGGATAATATTTAAGCTGCATCGTTATATATACAGCCAGGTAGTCTGACTACTAGGTGGTCACAACCGTTGTCGTAGATAACGGGGTATGTGGCTATGTAGACATATGATTAGGTCTTGAGCACCGGTGTCTATGATCATATACAGACCCTGGATCGTATAAGGTTACACTACGCACGAAACGCAAACGAACGAAAAACGCAAACGAAACGAACGAAAAACGAACGAACGCTTCACACGAGCGACACGAAAAACGCACGATATGTGAAACAAACGCACGATACACGAAACGAGCGGACGATACACGAAACAAACACACGATACACGAAACGAACACACGATAAACGAAGCGAATGCACGATACACGAAACAAACGAACGATACACGAAACGAACGCACGATACACGAATAGTATCGTGTTATTTGAATGACTTTTGTGCAAATTGATGTGATTAACTTCTGTAATCTTATATTTTATAAGCAAGTTATATATATAAATGATAAATTAGTCGGTAAAGTAATAAGATAATAAACAATTATTGCCTTCAATGGATGTAAACATCCAGAATTGTTAACCTGAAGGGGGGTTGTTTCCTCGAGGGCTTTTAGCCCGAGGGAAACAACCCCTTGAGGGTTAACAATTCTGATGTTCACAATCCATTGAAGGCAATAACTGTTTTATAATACCGAACAACAGATCAAGGATTGGGCATTTAAATAAATACATGTAGAAGTAGAAGAATTAGCAACTGCCATCCTGCTGGTCCGACCAAATTGTAAGTAAACAGACGACAATGTCACTTCCGGAAAGAGTTGTTTCCCTTTTAAGGCACGCAATGGGTTGTTTAACGGGGAACAATAGGTTTGTTACCCGGTAAACAACTAGTTGTTTCCCGTTTGGGTTAATTTTCACAAAACATTAAAATTGTTTCAGGTCATGTAATTTAATCTAAGCCAATGAGAAGTTAGTGAGGTATAATAATACAATTTATATTAAATAGATTTTATTACCAATGTGTTTAATAATTATGGCTCCCAAACCGAGATAAGCCAAAAAGATCGGAATCGGTTGGACAAACTTTGCCGCAGTTGCCATGGAAACAAAAAAGGGGGGAATTAAAAATATTTTTGGATTAATTTCATCAAATTTCATGAAACTTTGTAGGAATATTCACCGTAGTGTTTGGGAGCTTTTGGGGGTTGACAAATTTCAAAATGGCAGCCTTTGCCAAGGTAACCAAGGTACAAAATGGCCGCCAAATACAAAAATTCTTCGATTTTGGAGAAATTTGGCTTCCAAGTAGATTATGATGTTGCGAATTGATATGCATCGTTGGTTTGCTATGGCGGCCATTTTGAATCCAAAATGGCCACCAAAATACAAAAATCCTCCTATTTAGGCGAAATTTGGTTTCCAAGTAGATTTTGATGTTGGGAATTGATATTCATGGTTTGGGAGACATATTATGTTCCTTCAGATCATATCATATCTTGTTATTATTATTACTATTATTCTTATTATTCCACCTTTTTCTTCCGCATCAAATTTTGTCCGCAGCTTTTCTCGGAAACCGTACAGCGGATCCTTTTGAAACTTGACACACAAACAGATCATCACTCAAAGTTGTGCACCTGGTTTCAAAAATTTCAAAATGGCCGCCAATATGCTAAAAAATTAAAAAAAAACACAAAGATGATCATAGCAGGTTACTCGCCGAACAGAAATTAATGAAACCTGACAGGAATAACATTCACATCTAGTGGAACGAGATAAGCCAAAAAAATCGGAATCGGTTGGACAAACTTTGCCGCAGTTGTAATGGAAACAAAAAAGGGGGGATTTAAAAATATTTTTAGATTAATTACATCAAGCTTCATGAAACTTTGTAGGAATATCCACCGTAGTGTGTGTCAGATTTTGGGAGGTTGAAAAAATTCAAAACGGCGGCCGTTGCCATGGTAACCAAGGTACAAAATGGCCGCAAAAAAAAACCCCTCCGATTTGGGAGAAATTTGGCTTCCAAGTAAATTATGATGTTGCGATTTGATATGCATCATTGGTTTGCTATGGCGGCCATTTTGAATCCAAAATGGCCGCAAAAATACAAAAATCCTCCTATTTGGGAGAAATTTGGTTTCCAAGTAGAGTTTGATGTTGGGAATTGATATCCATGGTTTGGGAGCCATATTATGACTCTTCAGGTCATATCATATCTTGTTATTATTCTTATTATTCCACCTTTTTCTTCCGCATCAAACTTTGTCCGGAGCTTTTCTGTGAAACCGTACAGCGGATCCTTTTGAAAGTTGACACACAAATAGATCATTACTCAAAGTTGTGCACCTGGTTTTAAAAATTTCAAAATGGCCGCCATTTCAAAATCGCCGCAAATATGCTAAAAAATTATAAAAAAAACACAAAAATGATCATAGTAGGTTACTCGCTGAACAGAAATTGATGAAACTTGATAGGAACAACATCCACATCTAGTGGAACGAGATAAGCCAAAAAAATCGGAATCGGTTGGACAAATTTTGCCGCAGTTGCAATGGAAACAAAAAAGTGGGGATTTAAAAATATTTTTGGATTAATTTCATCAAACTTCATGAAACTTTGTAGGAATATCCACCGTAGTGTGTGGTAGCTTTTGGGAGGTTGAACAATTTCAAAATGGCCGCCGTTGCCATGATAACCAAGGTACAAAATGGCCGCCAAATACAATAATCCTCCGATTTGGGAGAAATTTGGATTCCAAGTAAATTATGATGTTGCAAATTGATATCCATCGTTTGTTTGTTATGGTGGCCATTTTGAATCCAAAATGGCCGCCAAATCACAAAATCCTCCTATTTGGGCGAAATTTGGTTTCCAAGTAAATTATGATGTTGCAAATTGATATGCATCGTTTGTTTGTTATGGTGGCCATTTTGAATCCAAAATGGCCGCCAAAATACAAAAATCACCTATTTGTGCGAAATTTGGTTTCCAAGTAGATTATGATGTTGCAAATTGATATGCATCGTTTGTTTGTTATGGTGGCCATTTTGAATCCAAAATGGTCGCCAAAATACAAAAATCCTCGGATTTCGGCGAAATTTGGTTTCCAAGTAGATTTTGATGTTGGGAATTGATATCCATGGTTTGGGAGCCATATTATGATCCTTCAGATCATATCATAATCTTGTTATTATTATTATTATTATCATTATTATTGTTCTTATTATTCCACCTTTTTCTTCCGCATCAATTTTTGTCCGGAGCTTTTCTCGGAAACCGTTCAGCGGATCCTTTTGATACTTGACACACAAATAGATCATCTCTCAAAGTTGTGCACCTGGATTTAAAAATTTCAAAATGGCCACCATTTCAAAATGGCCGCCAATATGCTAAAAAATTATAAAAAAACACAGAAATGATCATAGCAGGTTAATCGCCGAACAGAAATTGATGAAACTTGATAGGAACAACATCCACATCTAGTGGAACGAAATAAGCCAAAACAATCGGAATCGGTTGGACAAACTTTGCCGCAGTTGCCATGGAAACAAAAAAGGGGGGATTTAAAAATATTTTTGGATTAATTTCATCAAACTTCATGAAACTCTGTAGGAATATTCACCGTAGTGTTTAGCAGGTTTTGGGGGTTGAAAAAATTCAAAATGGCGGCCGTTGCCATGGTCCCCAGGGTACAAAATGGCCGCCAAATACAAAAATCCTCCGATTTGGGAGAAATTTGGCTTCCAAGCAGATTATGATGTTGCTAATTGAAATGCATCAATGGTTTGCTATGGCCGCCATTTTGAATCCAAAATGGCAGCCAAAATACAAAAATCACCTATTTGGGAGAAATTTGGCTTCCAAGTAGATTATGATGTTGCGAATTGATATCCATCGTTGGTTTGCTATGGCGGCCATTTTGAATCCAAAATGGCTGTCAAAATAAAAAAATCCTCCGATTTGAGCGAAATTTGGTTTCCAAGTAGATTTTGATGTTGGGAATTGATATCCATGGTTTGGGATCCGTATTATGACTCTTCAGATCATATCATATCTTGTTATTATGGCTCCCAAACGAAGTATGTGAGACATATTGTTTTTGCTCTGTTTCTTATTATTATTATTATTATTATTATTATTATTATTATTATTTTCCACCTTTTTCTTCCACATCAAATTTTGTCCGAAAATTTTATCGGAAACCGTACAGCGGATCCTTTTGAAACTTGACACACAAATAGATCATCACTTAAAGTTGTGCACCTGGTTTTAAAAATTTCAAAATGGCCGCCAATATGCTAAAAAATTATAAAAAAACACAAAAATGATCATAGCATGTTACTGGCAGAACAGAAATTGATGAAACTTGATAGGAACAACATCCACATCTAGTGGAACGATATAAGCCAAAACGGAATCGGTTGGACAAAGTTTACCACAGTTGCCATGGAAACCAAAAAGGGGGGATTACAAATTTTTTTGCATTCCTTTCATCAAACTTCATGAAACTTTGTAGGAATATCCACCGTAGTGTGTGACAATTTTTGGTGGTTGAAATAATTCAAAATGGCCTCCAAAATACAAAAATCCTCCTATTTGGGCGAAATTTTGTTTCCAAGTAGATTTTGATGTTGGGAATTGATATCCATGGTTTGGGAGCCATATTATGATCCTTCAGATCATATCATATCTTGTTATTATTATTATTATTATTATTATTATTATTATTATTCTTATTATTCCACCTTTTTCTTCCGCATCAAATTTTGTCCGCAGCTTTTTTCGGAAACCGTACAGCGGATCCTTTTGAAACTTGACACACAAATAGATCATCATTCAAAGTTGTGCACCTGGTCTTAAGAATTTCAAAATGGCCGCCATTTCAAAATGACCGCCAATATGCTAAAAAATTATAAAAAAAACACCAAATTCATCATAGCAGGTTACTCGCCAAACAGAAATTGATGAAATTTGATAGGAACAACATCCTAATCTAGTGGAACGAGATAAGCCAAAAAAAATCGGAATCAGTTCGACATACTTTGACGCAGTTGCCATGGAAACAAAAAAGTGGGATTTAAATATATTTTTGGATTAATTTCATCAAACTTCATGAAACTTTGTAGGAATATCCACTGTAGTGTGTGGCAGCATTTGAGGGGTCGAAAAAATTCAAAATGACGGCTGTTGCCGTGGTAACCAAGGCTCAAAATGGCCGCCAAATACAAAAATCCCCCGATTTGGGAGAAATTTGGTTTCCAAGTAGATTATGATGTTGCGAATTCATATGCATCGTTGGTTTTCGATGACGGCAATTTTGAATCCAAAATGGCAGCCAAAATACAAAAATCCTCCTATTTGGGCGAAATTTGGTTTCCAAGCAGATTTTGATGTTGCGAATTGATATCCATCGTTTGTTTGCTATGGCGGCCATTTTGAATCCAAAATGGCCGCCAAAATACAAAAATGGCCGCCAAAATACAAAAATCCTCCGATTTGAGCGAAATTTGGTTTCCAAGTAGATTTTGATGTTGGGAATTGATATCCATGGTTTGGGAGACATATTATGACTCTTCAGATCATATCATATCTTGTTATATTCATGATTAAATTTTAAATCTCATATATTTGACTTCCAAATATGACTTTTTATTTATATAATTAAACAGAATTTATATTTATTTAATTATATAATTATACAGAATTTATATATATATAATTATATAATTATACAGAATTTATATTTATAATTATTCGGATTCTGAATTGACAATTCCAACCAGACATGTGTGTTTCAGTTATAACTGGTCAAGTGTTGGTTTAATAGGATACGTGACATTTTCTTGTTAGGTTTATTATTGACAACTACTATAAAGAATAGGACATATTAGGTTTTATACATCAAGCTAGCTAGTTATTCGCTATCAAATCCCAGGAAACTGGTACGAACCAATTAGCCACTCAACGATATTAAAAGCCTCTCCGCTCGACACGTTACACAATTCCGGAAAATACCAAAATCCTTACATTCACTATCAAATTCTTCGATCCAGTCGACAAGTTCCATTAAAGGTCAGTCTCAAATATTGATATTGTTCTTTCGTATACAACCAAACATTATTTGTGATTCATAATACATTTGTAAAATCATAGGATAGAATATAGATTGCTTACACTCACATACTATTTTTTCTTTGTCTCACGTTTGTGTTTGTAAATAAACGACAGGTTTCGTTATTTATTTACTTAATAAATAATATGATAAGCTAGACATATAGATCAATGTTTAAATTTGAATGTATTTTATTGTATCTGAACAAAATCAAAACAGTTTTTACTGATGTCTCAATGGATTCTATTTTTAGAATTGGGGTACAATCTGGGAGTACATTTGTATATTCACTATAGTGTTATTAAGTGAACCTTTTCTGAACCTATATTATAGCTAAGGATAGTCATACGTTGTCGAACGAAACTGTATTGGGACGAGACGTAGTCGGGGTCAATACAGCTGTGATAGTCCCAATAGGCCTGCCCGAATACACCCGTATAAGGACACCATTACTCACCGACTCTTAAATAAAGGTTACTATGGGAAAATCTCATAAGTAGTTTATCGATATAAAATCTTAAATACGGGTTTAATATCATGTAGAAACTCATGTAGATATTTATGTAAAATAGCTTCCTCTCAAATACATTTTATTTCTCCAAAATGTTTTGTTTATTTTAAAGGGATCTCCCCGAATTCCATACTAATGGTGTCATGGAAGTAAATCCTTAAGTTTGAACTTGCTTCAGTCTTGGTTTTTCTGTAAGAATTTTTCTTCACGTTCTTAGTACCATGTTGTGATGCCCGTTACGAGAAAATAATGTCTTCAAAATAATTTTCTCGGAAACCATTGAACCGAGAAAAAAAAATGGCCAGAATGTCTTTTGATGGTCCACTTTTAAGGCTATATCCTGCAGCCTTGCCTTTCGTGAAAAATGGCAGTCTTTGCATAACAAATAGCAATATATGTGACCTAGAACAATTGGATTTAAACATGTTTGAATTCCAACTTTGGTTGATGTCACAGAAGACTTCCACCACTATTATT
The DNA here is from genome assembly GCA_002080005.1 of Gigantidas platifrons. Taxonomy (NCBI): domain Eukaryota; kingdom Metazoa; phylum Mollusca; class Bivalvia; order Mytilida; family Modiolidae; genus Gigantidas; species Gigantidas platifrons. The sequence goes on along the minus strand of MJUT01052699.1, from coordinate 20,189 downwards.
ATTTTTCAACTATCTAGTAACCTAGTAACCATGCATTTTTGGAATCTGTATCACAATAGCTGTGACACGGAACATTTGGATTTCAAATCAATTGAATTCGACTTTGATTAATATCGTGGAAAACTTACATACTTTTTGAGGGAAAGGTCCCTAGCAACATAACTTTAGCTGTGACATGGGAAAATTGGATTTTTAGTATATTTCAACTTTGGTAATTATATTGGAAGACTCTCAGACCTATTATTTGGTTCAATTGCTGGGAGTTTTTTTCTTTACACATTCATTAAATAGATAGCTCTTCAATTGTCATTGATATGGTTTCTGGGGGAGAGAAATATTTTAGTTCACTAATCTGGGCTCTGAAGTTCATAAAGTAACAGTGAAAATGTTAGAAATGGTATGAATCGTTGTGATCTGTAGATTCAATTTTGCGGAACGTTAGACATAAGGGTATGTTGGTCCAAAGACATTGTGGTACTAAGCCTAAAGTAGGCTGCAATGAGAAATAAGATCTTCTGAAGAGCCAGGCATAACCATGCAGTATTATTAAGTATTGTACACATTGCTACCCCATGTTCTACTTGGTGCAAGTACTGGGATAGAACATACGCATATGCTGTGATAGACGATGGGTAATTATATATTCTTTAACAGCTCGGTAATACAGGCTCATGTGAAACTCTAGATCTTTCTTCTCTATGAACAAATCTTGTGCATACATCGTTAAAGTTTACATTCCTTTTTCTTTTCATAGACATTTTTAAATGTGTTTCATGCGAAATGTCAGAGAATAAACATATGAAAAAGGATATGCCGTCATTGAAATCCTCAATGAACATGCTTGATATTGAAATGGAACTGAACAGATTTGCTGGTGATTCCACATATCAACCATTCCTTACGATGGTGAAACATCTACGAACAATGCAGGAAGAAGGTAAGAGACAGGCAAAAGACTCCTGCATTTCTTGATGGCAGATTGCGTGTAAAGTATCAGCATTCTATAACTGCACACAATTTTATGAAAGCTATTGAAGAATATGAGACTGGGTCAAATCTTCTGCAAAATTATAAGAAGAAAAGTGTTGATACAGAAAGTGACTGTGATTATCTAAAGCCGGCCTTTGAGAACTATGTAAACGGTCACATGCACGAGAATAGTTTGTTTGGAAATATTATATCAAAAGATACTTCTAACCTAGTTGATCAGTATTTAAAGTTAAAGCCAAACGACGTTATAATCGAATATCTGAAAGTTCTGTTTGTAGTTACGTCTTCACCTTCAGATCATGAAAAATTATTATTTTCTGACTATGAAAGAAATAAATTAGCAATACGAACTGGTGAAATATTTGCTACCAAGTTAAAGTCCTCTAAAATACGAACATCCAAAAGGAAGAAAGTGCTGAGTGAGTTATATTACTATTTAGAATCGCGATATGTTGCTTCAGATCAACCAGAGAGGGAATTAGATTCCTTTCTGGAAGTGCTAACTACAGTGCCATTTATGGTATTGCATACTGCTACAGAGAAATTGAACCGAAAAAATCAAAAACACCTTTTCATCAGTTTCTCGAGATGGCACCAAGCTGCGATAAGCAGTTTCCGAATGCATATTACATGTTAGCAACATTATTTGCGGAAACTAACATTGATGAAGCATTACGATACTGTGCGCTGGCTAAAAAAGCTGAGAATGAACGACTTCCATTTCTTGAACCCGTTCAAATACCACAGAAAAAACTGATGCAAACTTTAAAAGCTCTCAGGAGTCAACTACCTAACTAATGTATGAATGAATAAATACTAAAACTTTTATTGCACATGTTGGGTTTTTCTATTTCAAAGACATCATCATTTCTTATATTACATGTAGAACGACTTAGGATTTGACTAAAATGTGAAAAATAAGTAATTAATGTGTAAATAGATTATATTTTACATGTATATCTTTATGTCATTTTTATTATTACTATTATTATTATTATTATTATTATTATTACTATTATTATTATTAAAATATTTCGAAATAAAATATCTAACATAAATAACAGCTACTTTAATCAAAATGAAAAATAAAATACCCCTGAATATATTATTGTTATTATAGTGATTTAGTTGGCCTGGGTGAATGTTGCATGCTGTGCATGATCGTCTATACAATTTCCGATCTTCTTAAGAACTTCTCAGACAGTTGAAACCAAACATGGTTAGGATAATCATTGCTGAAGACTTCCCATCCGCTGCTAGAATTTGGTGTCGACCAATCAAACGATATCCAGTGAGGGACTTTAACATTGAACCATATGAGAAATGTGTACAAAACTCTTTATTTTCTTCTTAGTACTGCTTTGATAATTGAAACCAGATATTGCTTGTGTGTTCCTTTGGTGGAGTTCGTATCAATGTCATTTTGTCTATTTGTGTGTCATCACTTTAAGTTCCGTGTTGTGATGTTCTCTACGATTTCCTCGTCAAAACAATGTTCGTTTTGTCTGTATAGCAATTTCTTTTGTAAAGAATTGCATTTCATGTTTTATTTGCTTTCTGTATGTATCTACATTAACTGGTGTCCAGCACCTTTTACATATCAGATGATGTTCATGTCGTTTAACAGTTACACAACGGGTGCCACTAATAGAACAGGAACTTCTTACCTTTACAAAACAACTGAGGTCAGTACAGTTTTCAGCTGCGTACGCCTTATGCAATCGTTAGTTTTCTAACAGCAAGTGTCCAGCATATCAAAAAGACATTTTTTAAAGTCGATGAACACCACGGGTGTAACACTAGATCAAGTCAATTCAATTTCCATACATTACAGGAGTGGACTCTTCATCTTTTGTCTTTGATGCTTTTAAAGATTGGAATGCGCTTACCAGCAGCATAAAATCAATATATGGTCATGACACATTCAAAACTGCAGTAAAACAACATGTGAAATATAGATAAATGTGTACAATGACCAAAAGAAAAGGGACAGCAAATTCAAGCATATAAAATGAGAAAAAAAATTGATCCACTACCTAATAATAATTAAAAAAACGCTTTTCTTTAGCGAAAGCAATGGCATCTTCATCATCACTTATCAAACTGCCTAAGTTGGAAAATGGTCACCAGTTTGCTTGACAGGTATACACGTATTTGGAAAAATGAATGAAAGTCCTTCTGTAACATCTATCAAAATATTCTGGTTACCCCTTGGAACTCTTCTTTTAAAAATGACGAGAAACCCAAAATCGTCACCATCGTCGACTACGAAAATCAATGCTACTGTTTAGGAAACGGATTAATATAAGCGTTACGCTTGTTTCTGAATCCTATGTTATATTTTATTGTGAAAAATGTAATATGTGATTCAATAAAATATGTTTAAATCAATGATACTGCGCTACTTCTAATATTCACCTTGTTTGTTGTTCTGTAAAGCACACATTTGTCAACTGCATAGCAATAACAACCATGCATAGCAGTTTCATTTAAATGGATAAGCCATTACTTAATCGGTCAACGAATTATCTCCCTTGTGAGGTCAAACATTCGCCATTTTGATTAGGTTAAAACAACATCGAGTACCCGTTAAATTTTAAATTACGTTGAATAAAAATCACTTACAACATGCCTAAAACATGCTGTGCAGTTGGTTGTTCTTATCATAATATGATGTTAAAAAAGTTATCATTTCACAAGTTTCAGAATGACGAAAACATATGTGCATTCTGGCTCACCACCCTAAATTTAATTTAGAATAATAAAAAACCTGATTTGTCACGTTTTTCATTTGATTAGAAAACCCCGTAAAAATTATTATTTCGTGAAACAAGCGAAGATATGTGTTATGATAATGAGCTAGACATGCATAGTCATATGTATAAAATGATGGAAGGTTGTAGATAAATATCTAGCGAAACTAGCTCCCACAAACGATTTCATGACAAAAAATCACTTTACTTCAACTTCAACTTCAACTTCAACTTCAATAAGGTTACTTAGTAACATCCGCAAGCAGACATCTCACTAAGGACTATATTTACACGCGCGCACAGCAGAGCCTCAAAGTTTAAAAGAAACAACATATTTACACTGTACAAGTATATGGAAGTTTAGAATACTCCCTTGACTGCCACCTTGAAGTCCGGGACGGCTATTACAGGCGGTGGTAGATGGTTTCACGGGATGATTGTTCGTGGAAAGAATTAATATATATATTCATTTATGTTTGTCATTATTGTCTGAAATTTCCAAGCATGGCTGTGACGAGTTGATGTTATTCCTGCCATAGTGGGGAGATGGTAAACCGGCAGAGCAATGAGGTGGTGGACTACCTTATACATGAGTGTTACGTCTGATCTTTTTCGTCTCTGTTCTAATTTTTCCCAATTTAGATCTTTTACCATTTTCGTTGTGCTATCAGGTTTTTTGTAGTCGTGCGGCTCGTTCAGGACAAATCTTGCTGCGTTCTTTTGGACAGATTCTAATTTGTTGATGTTGCTTGTTGTATGAGGGTTCTAAATCGTTGAGCAGTATTCTACTAATTTTGGTCTTACAAGGTTGGTATATGCTTTATCTTTTACACTTGATGGACAGTGTTTAAGATTTCATTTTAGGAAACCAAGTACTTTTGATGCCTTCTTGCAAGTTTGGTGGATGTGCAAGTTGTACTTGAGGTTGTTACTGGGTTCTACTCCAAGGTATGGTTGATGGTCTCTCCTTTCATTTTATAAGGGAAATCGGTCTTTGATCTTTTGTTTGTCGCTTGCATTAGTGCACATTTGGAAACATTGAATTCCATTTGCCAAGTATCTGACCAGCCTACGAGTGTGTCCAGGTCTTCTTGCATTAGTTGATGATCTTTTTCTGTGTGTATTGGTCTATATATCACACAGTCGTCTGCAAACAATATGGCGGTGGAGTGGAGATTGTCTGCGATTTCATTGATGAACACCAGGAATAATGTAGGGCCGAGTACCGTTCCCTGTGGAACCCCCGATGTTACATAGGAACACATGGAAGCTTCCCCATCTACGACTACTCTTTGGATACTGAGGAATGCATCAATCCATATTCTGGTGGTTCCATCAATTCGATATTATTGGAGTTTCTCTGATAGTCTTTTATGAACAACTTTATGGAAAGCCAAGTCAATGATTGTTATGTCGACTTGTATGTTGTTGTTCATCCATTTGGTGATGTTGTTGGTTGTCATCAGGAGTTGGTTTTCGCATGATCTTTTTGCTCTGAACCCATGTTGATTATCATTGAGGATGTTTTGGTTGTCTAAGTGGTCCATAATTTGCGATACAATAATATGTTCTAAGATTGTTGATGCCACTGATGTCAATGACAATGGTCTGTAATTAGATGGTTTTGAGTGATCCCCTTTTTTAAATATTGGAACTATGTTGGCATTTTTCCAATCCACTGGTATTTGGCCTGTGTTGATCGATTGTTGATAAATTTTTGTAAGAATAGGTGCGATGATATTGGCTGTCTCTTTAAGTATTCTTATTGGGACTTTGTCAGGGCCGGTTGCTTTACTCGGGTTTAATCTATTTAATGCTTTTTCGACACCTTTTTCGGTGATTTTGATGTCCTTCATTTGCTTAAATGGCGAGTTTCCTTTCGATAGCATATTGGTGGTGTTTTCAGTTGTAAATACTGATGTAAACTGATTGTTTAGCATTTCAGCTTTCTGTTCTGCAGTCTCGGCTAATACTCCGTTGTTCGTAAGAGTGCCAATCCCCATTGTGTCTTGTTTCCTGGATGTTATATATTTCCAAAATGTCTTACTGTTATTGTCTTGTTCAGGGTCTAACATGTTGTTTAGGTAATCCCAATAGTTCTTACTGTTATTGTCTTTTTCAGGGTCTAACATGTTGTTTAGGTAATCCCAATAGTTCTTACTGTTATTGTCTTTTTCAGGGTCTAACATGTTGTTTAGGTAATCCCAATAGTTCTTACTGTTATTGTCTTTTTCAGGGTCTAACATGTTGTTTAGGTAATCCCAATAGTTCTTACTGTTATTGTCTTTTTCAGGGTCTAACATGTTGTTTAGGTAATCCCAATAGTTCTTACTGTTATTGTCT
>MJUT01052685.1:24956-61951 GCA_002080005.1 Gigantidas platifrons | reverse complement strand
CGATAGCGATCATTTTTCGACAAATCTTACCAGAGTTACATCCCTTTTTATACTTCAAAATTGCTACTATTTTGGTTTCCAAATTATAACTTGTGAACAAAAAGTCAGATTGAAACTAGGTTTGGTATGTGAGTGTATCTCATGCATATCTAGGTCAAGTTCGATAATGATGATTTTTCGACAAATCTAACCAGAGTTACTCCCCTTTTTTTTTTACATCAAAATGGTCCTTGGATGGTCCCCTTTCAGAATTATGAGTGATACAGGCTCCCCTGACCTCCTAGTTTACAGTAGTTTCAAAATTTAATCTTACGATGTAACCTTGGCGTCGGGGGACCAGTGGCCAACGGCCTTTTATTCATATTGCATACCATATCAACCCTCGACCCATATTAGCCCTCGGGCCTTCGGCCCTTGGGCTAATATGGAGGTCTCGGGTTGATATGACATGTAATATGAAAAATGCCATATAATAATCTATAATTATTACATATTTCTGCATATGTTGATCACCTACAAAAATCAATATCAGAACTATTCTAAAGAGATGGGATCCCATTAACCAATCCCCTACTCCTATCCCCAGAAACCGCCATGATATAGCTGACATATTGTTGAAAGTGGCATTAAACACCATAACCCCCCTACATAACAAATGTACCACACAAACATTTGTGTGGCTGTCATAGGCCAGGATCTGGAATTCCAACATGCTGTGGTCTTTTTTATATTAAATATTTAGCTTTATGTCTATTGATTTTGAGATCATTGTTTTTTATTTTTTGTTTTTTGTTTTTGTTTTTGTTTATTTTTTGACCATTATATTCTATGTGATTATATTTACGGCGTCTGATTACCCAGGCCCTTTGGCATATTCAAACCTCCTTTACTACACATTTTGGCATTTGTTAAAAAAAAGAACATATGCTCACCATGAATGCAGAGATGTAATTCGAAGCAATATTATTAGTGGGGCAGAATAATTTATCCCTTTCCCTGCAACCTGGGTTCGTTGGTGGGAATTTACGTAGTTATAAAATATTCGGTAAACTTTGTTCGCGTCTGAACATTTATTAATTACCCACCATGACTATGAGAAACATGATATATGTCTTGTAAGAAACAGATAGTACATACCCTTCGTAAGAACCGGGTTGTGGTCCATGTTCATATTTTATTTTAGCTTACAATGTTTTTTTTCGTTTGGTTTTATTCTGTGTCTTGTTTCTTCGAAGGTTGCCTGTTTTTCTGGCACTCACACGTCAGTAGTATCCTTCACTTCAACACATATAATTATACAAGTCTGGGACCTGTGCTATGTTTGATTACATATAATTATACAAGTCTGAGACATGCCACGTGCTTGAGTACATGTGTTCTTATTAGTCTGGATAATAAGGTGAACAGGGAATACTGAAATCCCACGAGATTTTAGAACTATCGAAGCTTCCGGCACGATTTTAGTAAGATAAGGTATTAGATAAACATGTAAATTTGATTATACTCCAATTTTACTGCATCATAAAATTCAAGAATCTTCCATTTAGCTTATCAGTTTCATACAATGCTTGTCTGGCTCGACAAAGTGCCTCAAAATTTTATTTATTTAAAAATGATACGAACAATTGATGCCTTATAGCAAAGATAAGGAACTTCTCCAAATCTGTTGCATTATATTATATTAAGATATTTCTTCATTATTCTTCTTTCCAAATATATTATTAGTCTTTATATTTCTTTAAAAAAATTAAGATGCTTAGAAGGCAACAAAGCCTCTGCATTTCCACATCTTGTTCAGATTGTTCTTATGAAGAAGAGTTTGAAGTTACCAAAGGAGTAATCTGAATTCGTATATCAAAGATGAACAGACAACACAATGGAGGAAAGAAAACGGACAAACAACGATCTACAAAGGATACACATAAAACTCAAAATCTTATATTTTTCACAAAATGCACGTTGTAAAACAAATATATGTTATACCATATGCAGAAATGTAAAAGAAATAAAATAAAACAAACCACGTGTAAATTAGATAATTGGTAACACAGTTGGATAAAAAATTAATTGGTGGCTGCATGACATTTTGTTATGTTAACTAATATCTTAATGAGTTGCTAGTCTCTTTGATTATATGTCTCTGCTTAAAGCCAATGTACATTTGACACAAGACAACGCATGGATAATTGTTTTAACAAATCATTAAGTCATTGTTCAAAGGGAATATTTGTTGATACTGAATGAAAAACAAAAGACATGAAAAAAGGTCTGAATAATCAGTCAATGAATGAAAGCTTTGACATGACGTAATTTTAATCTTAGTAACCCTATATATTGACAATACCGTATTCCGTCAATTTTTACATATACTGCAATATAATATTGACTATTTATTAGTATCCATATATTAGTATCCATAGATTAACATGTTAGCATTTAGAAGACGGTACATTACAAATTACAATATTGTCATGGATGTTCCCATTTTAATATCTGAATCAGCAGATAACGGGTTGCTTAATTTCTAGGTTACACGATGTTCTGGGCTCATGTCTTATTTACGTTATTTGTGTGTGTGCATAGTGGTGTCCAACACATGTTGTGTTGTGTTTTTGTCTTGTTTGTCTACGTCTTGTGTACCATATGTTGCCAGTTTCTCTGAATTGTTCATTTTTGATTGGCCCTTCGGTATTCTCTAAGTTTCTCTGAATTGTTCATTTTTGATTGGCCCTTCGGTATTCTCTAAGTTTCTCTGTGAATTGTTCATTTTTGATTGGCTCTTCGGTATTCTCTAAGTTTCTCTGTGAATTGTTCATTTTTGATTGGCTCTTCGGTATTCTCTAAGTTTCTCTGAATTGTTCATTTTTGATTGGCCCTTCAGTATTCTCTAACATTTATTTTCTGTTTTTCATAAGCAGAGGTTTACTTAGCAAAAACAAAAATGTAGTAAACACGTAGATATCTAATTTAGTGCACACGACACGTTTCTGAAATAATCTTCATCAGGCATGCTCCTGGTTAAAACGATTGGAAAGTCAAATACCCTTAAAATCTCTGGGGCAAGGAAACCACAATTGATTTGCATTTGTTTTGGGTTTTTTTACCACACATGATGACCTTAGATTTCCCATTGTTCATGCCCAATTTTAAGCAGTGGTATCTGCATCTCCCTTTTAGATACACTATCTGCTCTATTGACCCAACATTTCTAAGCAGAGGAATACATCTGTCAAACACATTACTTGTTCATGGATACCAAATATCTAACCCAAAGTTATTCATCCAAAGTTTTCAGTCATCTCGATTTAGTTGAACATTGTGGGGTTCCCACATTTGTATACAGGCATTTCATTAGAACTGTGACTACTTTGACCCTATTTGTACGATAGACAGATCACATGTATTTTTGTAGGTGTTCGTTTTGACCGAAATCTGGCTGCGTTATTTAATCGTAACCTGACTAGAACTCTAGAAGTGGAAGCTGACGAGCAAAGATGTTTTCTCTAAATATTTTCAAAATACTTTTTGATATTTACTATTACACATAATTTACACAACATATGTTAAGATCAATATACTATTTGCACATTTCCAACATGATAATAAAATTATATGTTTCCATACGTTTTATACGATTATTTCCGTTTAAGACGTACAAAATGCCATATTTAATGCAAAGTTAAATAAATAACATATATATTTTCCCCATGACATGTACAAAATTGTAATGTTCATCTTGCTAGTGTAAGCCATAATATTGTCCTGTGAAAATGTGTCCGATTGTATCTTTTTCAAATGAAAAATCCCCAACCGACCAAAAGAAGTCATCTCTGCGCTTTATTCCGTCCTCGGACTTTATCATAGAAAACAATTGTAACAGAGGACAATATTTCACGGCGGACACTATTTAATCCTACACTAAAACGTGTACCATATGCCCGTTGTAAGAAATATAAATCTTATTAAATTGTTTTGCTTTCCAATGTTTTGACTTTTAGCGTACCTGATGAAGGTTTTATAGAATCGCGTTGTGCATACTAAATTAGATATCTATTTTATTACACTCCTAAAAAGTATTTTGTCAATTATATCAAGAGTATGAAGATACCAAAGGTGTAATTAGAAAGCATAAATCGAAGAAGAACAGACAACACAATGGCCGAAAGAAAAGGTACAAAAGGACAAACAACGATCTACAAAGCATACATATAAAACTAAAGATCGAGTAACACGAACACCACTAAAAACCGGGGGTGAAATCAGGTGCTCCGGAAGGTTAAGCAGTTCCGGCACCACTAGGGACACCCGTCGTGTTAATCTAGTTACAAACCCGGTGATAAGTCATGAATGAGTAAAGGATCGGAAGTGTTTACAAGTGGAACATATCCGTGGTCATTCTGAATATAGCTGACAAATTGCTCGCTAGACGTTAAACATCAATCAATCAATCAATCAATCAATCAATCAATGCTTATTTATATATTTTGTGGCTTTAACTTGAAGTCGTGCACGTTTAGGTTTACATAAATCAGGTGATAAACGTCAATGGTGATTGCTTCCGGGGGTGTGATTCTGGAGACGCTAGTGACGTTTACTATTTTAAAAACCTTTGTCTGAATAAAAAAAAAACGCATTTCAAGTAAGACTATGTTTTGGAAAATCTAGTAGTAAACATTAGAATTATATAAAGGAAAAATGCATTAGAATAGATCTGCAGACAACCACAATCTAACGCCAAATAATTTAACCCTGTTGATATGTCAGGATATATCGGTACAAACATAGGAAGAAACAAGAAGAGTTTGAAGATACCAAAGGGGTAATCAGAATCCATAAAACGAAAGACAGACAAAGAAAAAGGCCAAAAGAAAAAGGACAAATAATTTTAACAAAAATCCCAGAAAACTAAAGATCGAGTAATATGGACCAAACTAAAAACCGGAGGTGAACTCAGGTGACACGCAAACTAAAATTTAGAGAAAACCAAAGCGGCAATAAAGAAAGGAAAATTCAGAGAATCTGGCAACATTGGGTACACAAGACGTAGACAAACAAAACAAAAACACAACACAACATGTGTTGGCCAATACTATGCACAAAGAAACACAAATAACGTAAATTAGACATGACACAGAACGAAGACAGACAAAATAAAAAGGACAACAGAGAAAACAACGAAGATGAGCAACAACGATCCAAACAAAATCGGGGGTGAACTCAGGTGTTTGTGAAGGGTATCTGTGGAGAAAACCGGAGAAAACCACCGACCTGCCGCCAGTCACTGACAAACTTTATCACGTAATGTTGTATAAAGTACACCTCACCTGAGCGTTAGTTTGTGGTGATATGAACTGATTGCATAGGTAGTTATAAATCGAGCTATCATACAATCACGACCACGACGGTCCCTTGTAGATTAAGAAATCAAAACAATTCTGCAACATTTTATTATGATATACTCAAGTTGCCTTGTTTTTTCTTCCCCTCATTAGAAATCTCTTTCCACTGACTGTCCATAATTCGTTGTATTGATTGTGTAAACAAATTTTGATCATAGCTACCACTTTTTCCGCCTCCCCCGGGACGCTTAAAATGTCCATTAACATTCCTCAAAACACACAATAGCTCCTTGTTAGATATCGTTATGTTTAAGAATTTCAACAATGCTACTATCTCAGTAGATGTATTTGATTTTAATTGATCGTACATGATCACGTGGAGCGGTCTAGGAAATTGTAGCCATCTCATATTAAACTGATACCAGTTTTCCATTTCATCAAACAGAAAGTTGTTCCAATCTGAAAGAAAAAAATAATATTGTAAAATAATTCAACACTCAAGATGTTGTTATGCAATGGGCTTACCTTGGGAACGGAAATGAGTACTCACCATTTTTGTACAGAGGTAAAAGATAATTTTCAGAACGGATGCGGAAACTGCTCAGAATTACGAAATGCATTAACAGATTACGCTTTGAAATGTGACTTTGACTCGAAGAGAAATAGTAGCACATGTGCATATAACCACTTGTTCCTGTTAATAGAGGCTTAATATTTTGACTTGCCTGACCGTTATTTGTGTCACAAATGACCACTTTTCATAAACAATTCACGGTCCTTTCCTCATTCATGACGTATCACCGGTTATGTAACTAAATTAACACGACGGGTGCCACTGGAAGAACATGAACTGCTAACCCTTCCGGAGCACCTGAGTTCACCTCTGTTTTTAGTAGGGTTCGTGTTACTCGATCTTTAGTTTTCTGTGTAATGTTTTGTAGATCGTTGTTTGTTCTTTTCCTTTTAGACATTGTGTTCTTTTGTGGCTTCTGGTTTGACCACTACCCCCTGAGTCACACATAGAATATCAAATATAGAACAGTACATAAATACAATATAGTGACTGTCTCACAGATGATTCGAAATCTATGTGCCTTGTTGTCATCTTTTTTCGTACGTTTTCCTTATTTCTGTCCACTAAGCAGAATAAAACGACAGATATCACATGTGTGATAGGAAGTGCTTACCCTGAGTTCATTCCCTGTTTGAGGGGGTTGTGTTCCTCTTGTCTTGGTAATAAAGTTGTCTCTCTATATCGATTTACATATATTTTTTATCAGGTCTTGTTATCTTCTGTTTTTCTTTCAACAAGCAGACAAAATGATTTGGTTAAATCATGTACAGGAGCAACGACACATAGATGTGCTTGGTGATTGGTAATTTACATAAAAGTTTTTATTTTCATGTGACAAATCAAACGTTTGTGTGAATGAAAAGCAACAATGTGCACGTTCCTATCTCAGGTCACTTGCATTGTTTCTGTGTCTTGTTATTATTTTTTTTTTGGTGTTTTTTGTGTTGTCTCATTCCTGGTTTTTAGTTAGATTTGTGTTGATCAATGTTTAAGATTTTAGAGATACAATGTATAAAAAAAAATATGCTTGTCCCTTTGTCCTTTTTCTGTTGGTTATTGTATTGTCTGTCCTTCAATTTACGGCTTCTGATTAACCCATTGGTATTTTTAAACTTTTTAATTGCACCAGAGTTCACCCCCGGTTTTTAGTGGAGTTCGTGTTACTCAATATTTAGTTTTATATGTATGTTTTGTAGATCGTTGTTTATACTTTTGTATTTTTTCTTTTGGCCATTGTGTTGTCTGTTCTTCTTCGATATATGAGTTCTGATTACCCCTTTGGTATCTTCAAACTCTTCTTAGCAACACCATTCTTTAATTGAAGTGTTTGTACTAGGCCAGAAAAAAAAACAGCGGTCATGCATATTTGTTAGGGTTATAGATTGGTCCTCTGTTTCTACGATGTTTTGACTAGATTTGGCTGATTCAACCCATCATTACTTTGGAAATGCCTGTACCAAGTCAGGGTCATTACGGGTTTCCCAGTTTTCCGGTTGTTGACTGATTTTGTCTGTTTATATACTTATGAGTTTTGACTTTCCCTTTGGAAGATTGTTCGGAGTTCGGTAATTTTGTTGTTACCCTTATTTTTGCTTTTTGTTTTTATAACATCAATATAATATTACCTCTTCTGAAGTCTAGTTTTTGCGCATGTCCGTGGTGACCTCCATGACGCCTATTAAATTCTGCTAACAATGCTTCTTTTGGTTCTCTAATCAACAAAACGGCTCTATCATATTTGTTCAGGGTAACATTTCCATATTCATGTGTTTTTACGACTAATACAGATGTATTACTTATTCCTTCGGAAGGAAACCCATGAAGTTTCAGAGAAAAATCTATATATTCACTTCCGGTTGAAATCCCTAAAAATATATTCGGTTAACATTAAAAGATGTATTAATATTTAGGGATCAGTTATTGGTATATACAATTACTTTCATCAAACAACGTTTTAGCTGTATCGTGACCACCAGACTACGGTAAACGTGCTTATTTTCACAGTGGTAGGTTTGCGTAATGAGAGAAGAATTCCCGGATAGCTGTAAGAAATTTACCGTTGACGCACTGGTCGTTGCTAGTTGTCTGAAAACCTTAATACTTGACGTGGGTAAGTGCTTGCGAACCCATATCGGTGTATGGCATGTAGTCAACAATTGACGACTTTATACGCTCAAATTCTTAGACTGTCTACCCATATTGAAATTTACTTCATTTATGATAAATAATAAGACCGGTTGTATACTAGAAACAGCTGAGCATTCTTCACGATCTTTACAAACTATCACGACATGGACATTGCCCGAGAATTGATACTGTTAAATCGATCATACACACATAATAGTCATTGTTGGGCAAACTAGTATACATGTATTTGAATACTATGTTAAAATGAACATTTTTATACAATAGGGATTAGATGGTTTATATATATATATATGCTGAAACACTGGTAGTTTTAATTATGAACAGAACTAGAACTAGTTTGTATCCGGGTGTGTGTAATCTATCTCGTTTAGATTTTGTGGTTATGAAAAGAAAGTTTAACAATGGTGGTCAGCAATTCCAACAATATAAACAAAACGACCAACTACCTCTCATCCCAATTCATTGAACAAAGAAATAACACGGCATAGGAGGCGGACGAAAAGGCATGTCCTGTGTTGGGACAGGAATAAATATATGACTGGGTAAAACCAGTTAATTGGATTCCAAAACCTCACACTGTTGATTATTGGTGTTCATTAAAAATAGTATGCGGTGCTTGTCTAGTAAATAAACGTTAGAGAACACAGAAGGAGCAATCACAACAGGATAATCCAGAAAAACTGACAATATAGGGTACACAAGACGAAGAAAAACAATGCAAAAACACAACACAATATATGTTGTTCACCACTATACGCTGACAAACACAAATGACGTAAGTAAGACATGAACCCTCCTACAAACAACTGGAGGTAAAGACGAACCAAACATCGCTTTTATGCGGAAATCGTGAACTCAAGTGTTCTGTTCAGGCTAGTCTAACGGTTGGTGTAGCTATGTCTATAGAATATGTACTTACCAGTCGATTGTTGTAGCAAATGGCGTAACCACGTGTTTCCGGATCCTGGATAGCTAGCAAGTGCCGTCAGTGGAAGTGCAACTTTAGATAAACCAGCGGCCTTACACGTCCAGTTTTTGAATTTGTTTAGATGCCCTAGGTAAAGGAGTCCGTACTTATGAACAAAGGAATCCTGCTTTGATTTGGACAGATGATAGAGTGTAAATATGTTACATGCTAGGGCATAAGTCAAAGCAACAATCACTGTGATCACCAAAGTCCTAGAGCAACGATGGCGTTTGAACATATGGCAGCATATCGATCAAATCAATACCGATCTATCATTTCGGTTTTTTATTTGTAAAACAACTGAAATATAAGAAGGAATGTATAAATATGTGATTTTATATTAATTTTATAATACTAGGCTATATTATAACTCACATACAAATGTAAGGATTCTGATTGGATAACAAGCCGTATACATCAAGCTATGTATACGTCTGTAGCCGTATACATAAGACATATTTCTATCCCGTCGAGGGGCCCCTGTATATTTCAGTCTCCCAAAAACGATAACAACATGGACGACAAAAAATTTCGCTTCACGGAATCAATAGCATAATACGGAAAATTAAATGTATTTTTACCTAATTAAATGCTGTTTTTAAACTCAAAACGGCTTTATGAACAAAACAATATTACAACAGATAATACCGTCATAAATACCTGATCGATTCAGCAAACTCCTATGTTCCACGGCTGTACCATAACGTGATGAACATAATAATAAACAAAACGTTGAGCCTTGAAAACATTCGACGTCATGGGGCCACACCAAGGTTTTGTTTACATGTTGTTAACATTTAAATTATTGAAATTGCTTCGCAAACCCGTTGTTTTGTTTTGTGATATATTAATGTTATATTTATCAAGTTTAAAAAATTTACTACATATGAAATTGTATTGCTTTAGAAAGTTAATACAGGATTTTCCTTCATAAGAGACCTCATACATGTAAAATGACGTGATAAATATTTGACGTCATTGAAGAAAAAATGTCAGAGGTACGGAAAAGGACATCTAGAAATACGAAAAATGAAAATAAAAGACGCAAATAATATTCAATACAGTTGGGTTCTGTATTTAAAAAAAATAACAATGGTTAAATCCGTAATAAAAATGTATATCTGTTATTCAGCTATCAAACAGGGTATAATGTGACATTCCCGGTTTATAAAAATATGACGATGTCACAAGTCGAAAGAATGCAGTATTAACGGTATGTCGTTAAGACATTATAATTTTAGGATTATAGAAAACCTAGTTCTGTTTTGACAGATATGTAATTTGAATTACAAAACATAAAAATCATGCAAAATTTTTCTCTTTCTTTTCGATAAAAATTTATGTATAAAAAATTCCAAATTAGTTTGGCATTTCCATACGTACGTACGGCACTGTCATCGTTTTTTTTGTGTTTTTTTTTTTCGTTTTTTTCGTTTCTTCCTTAAATATAAAGATGTGAGCTATAATATAATAGTTATTCCTGTCTTAGACAGGGTATATAATGTCACATTCACGGCTTATGATTTATATTCCATTCGCCTTCGGCTCATGGAATATAAATAATAACCCGTGAATGTGACAT
Source organism: Gigantidas platifrons (assembly GCA_002080005.1). Lineage (NCBI taxonomy): Eukaryota > Metazoa > Mollusca > Bivalvia > Mytilida > Modiolidae > Gigantidas > Gigantidas platifrons. The sequence goes on along the minus strand of MJUT01052685.1, from coordinate 51,341 downwards.
TATATACCCTGTCTAAGACCGGAATAACATATAACATGCATGCATAAACTGCTAAAAATATGGTCGAACAAACTATGGATTACTACGTTACATATAAAAATTAAAACGTAGAGTTAGTCAGTCGAGTGATTATTGTTTAGCGTCACATGTTCAACTTTTGCAGCTATATCATGGCGAGAACAAATTACATTTTTGTTGAGATGATGATGATGATGATGATGATGATGATTATGATGATGGGGATGATGATGTCCGAGGTTTTGGATTTTTGTACTTTACATTGCTAGCTCATGGAAAATTATTTTCGCTCCACGTGGACACATCATTTTGATTCCGAGCCAGCCAGTCTTGGTTCTTACTCCTTAATGTTGCATGCTCAGCGGAGAAGCAACAAATGGCAATTTCATAGTGCTTAGTTTTTACCCGACCGTGGGCTCGAACTCACGATCTACCACATTCGAGGTGAACACGCCAACCATTACACCACCGATGCGGTTCTTAAAACGTACATATGTTCCAGACCATACGCGTATTTGGACCGTACGCGTACGGTCCGGACCGTATGAGTATTTTTTCAAAATACCTATACGATCGGACCGTACGCGTACGGTCGGACCATACGCGTACGGTCTGCCTAGTTTTAAGATATTATCGAGGCTTCAAAAATATTTTACAGATCAACGTTATTCGAACCTAAAATATATTTTAAAAAGTTAATTATCGTAATTGTACAATTTAGAAATAAATCCAATTTAATCTATTACAAACGTACATGTCCTGCCTTTAGCATGTTCGTAATAAGTGAATTCTGCTCACTCGCAGTTAACAAAATAGTTTGAAATTGAAGCGGTATTTGGTCAAAAAGCTAATGATGGTATTTGTGTAGGTTCACAAGAGACTGGCGAGTTCATTAACGAAGGAAAGGCCGAATACATGTTTGACACAGACGGAGACTTACAGACTAGTTTACGGACAGACATTGGGACTGACTCACAGACGGAAACTGAGACCGACTCACAGACAGAAACTGAGACTAACTCGCAGACAGATATCGAGACGGATTCACATACCGATGAACAGATAGGTTCACAGACACAAACTGCGACTGACGCACAAATTCAGACTGGCAGTGCCCGCGGGGATTCGATGGTCGACTTAAGCTGATCACAGACTAACGTGTTTTCCGTTATGGCTGACGTACATGTACAACCGACCCGAAAACAAAGACGAACTGAAACGACGGAAATATCTACTGAGACTTACGATGTTACAGTCTAATGCAAAAATTGAAAAAGTTGTTTTGTAACCTTCAGAATACCAATTGTTGATAAGGCATCTGGTAATATACCACGATTATTGTGTAGGGTTGATGATATCATTGGTAAAAATGCAAGTTTGTACAAATTATCATATGAATTTGATGTGTTAAATTGTAATTGGTAAAACTCAATAAAAGTTTATGATATGTTTCTATTGAAAAAAACCGATATGGTCTAAATACCCGTATGGTCCAGCTCGTACTAGACCGTATGAGTATACTCATACGGTCGGACCGTACGCGTACGGTCGGACCATACGCGTATGGTCGGACCGTACGAGTATACCCATACGGTCCGGACCGTACGCGTACGGTCCAAATACGCGTATGGTCTGGAACATATACACACGTTAGTTCGCACGACGCTTTTTTCGGAATAACATTCATCAAGTGCGCTCATGATCAAAAGATTGGAAGCCAAATAATTTATAGGTCTATTGGATAACGAAAACCAAAGAGTCTAAACAGGATGTCCAAATATCAGCTATGTTGCGTATGCGCGAGGGTTGGGTTTATGGTTGGTTAATGGAGTTTAACGCCACTTTCAACAATACTTCAGATACATCGTTGCGATCAGTTTTATTGGTGGAGGAAGCCGGAGTACCCTGAGAAAACGCAAGTCACTGACAAACTTTATCACATAATGTTGTATCGAATACACCTCACCATGAACGGGGTTCGAACTCACAACACGGGGTTCGAGCTCACAACTTTAGTGGTGATATGCATGCACTGGTTGCATAGGTAGTTGTAAATCCAACTACCAAACGATCACGACCCCCTCCTATGCCCGAAGGACATTGACATTAGTTGATTTCAAGCATAAAAATATCTAATAAACGATATACAAAATATTCAAATAAGTTTTTTCAATCAGTGATAGGTAGAAAACCTATTCTTTCCTTTCAGTCACGTTTCCTGATTCTCTGACAATGAATAAGACAACAACGGAAGCATATAGACATCTTACTGACATCTTACCATAATAATTAGAGTATATGTGTTTTATCCATAACGGATTTCTCCGTCACGGAATTCAATATTTGGAGGGTTAAAATTCATAGAACACCGACTATTAAAATGTCACGTGATTAATAAAGTTTCAAAAGCGCCACACTTTGAATTTTTCAAATGAAAATGATGAAACCAACAATTTGCAGAAAATCGTGACCATTTTTGAAACAGTAAACCTGGTAAGTGAGACATCTACCGGGTATATTATAATTCATCGATTTTTTTTTATTAGAAAACATAATAGAATTAACAATTTTGTTAAACAAACAGATCGTAAACAAGTGGAAGTATATTGAAATAGTAAAAACCGGTGAATATGCAATTATCGCCATACGAAAAAGCGCCTCATTTCGTAACTATTTTATTTTGACATTTGCAACAAAAATATGACGTTATGCAGCGTTTAACTGGTACAATATCCAATGTATAAGAATATGAATACGAATATGGAAAAAGGAGAGAAATGTTATGGCAGAGAGACAAAATGCCCTCTCTCTCTAAAAAAAAACCGAACCGAAAACCCATCCAGGGGTCGCCCCAATGTCTTCAATGCAGTGGAAATCTACACCTTGATGCAAACTCTGAAACGCTCCGATAAAACAACAATGCAAACACCAGCAGACACGTACTGTGTCAGTTTATAAGATTTTAACTGAAACTTATAAGGAAGACACACAAACTACGGACCACTGATTTTCCTGACTAGGGACAGGCACATGTAACATGTGGTGGGGTTAATGTTCAAAGGATAAAAGATAAACACATTTTGACCTTAAGATGCAGTCAATGGACATGATTGTATGCCATCTTAACAGGGTACAAATTTTGCCACACTCGATATAAATCACAAATTTAAAATAAAAAAACAAACGTATTTCGAATGATGAAAACTATTCATATTTAATTATTGTAAATAGTAAAGTTCTATCAATATTGTTTATGTAGGTAAAATGGCCCTGACAAACGCAGAAAGACAACAGAGATACCGACAGAGACAAAAAGAAAAGAATGGAAATGTTTTTCTTGAACGTGAGCGTAACCGGAAGAAAAAGGCTTACATACCCACTAATGAACTGTCTGCCTCCGATAAGAAAGAACGGAACTTGAAGAGGAAACTATCAAATAGAAAGTATAGAGCAAAGACAAACAAAAGGAAGAAACACTGAGTCTGAAGTTCAACTTTCCCGCTAAAGGAAATGGCAGCAAAGCTAGAATTAAAAACAAATTGGATGAAAATAAGGAAATTATTCTGCTATTGAAAGAGGAGAACACAAAACTTAAAAGAAAATATAGCAACTTGTTAAGAAAGAAACAGAGAGATCAACACAAATCCACAAAATCGCCCATGAGCAGAGCAAAACGAGACATCGCTGAAGCAAGGAGTGACAAAAAACGGGCAGACAGAGTGAGAAGACAACTTGCATTTCATTATGCTCTTACAGATGAAATACGAGAGAGCAGTCTTAAAAGCAAATTCAAATCCAAACAAATGGCTTCCATTTATGCAGTTGTTGGAGGTAAAATAATCAAGAAATACAAGATGATGAGTAAAGCTGCCGTAGAAATGAAACTAAACAGGAACTATCTTGCAAAACTCACAAGTAAAATGGTACGAGAAACAAAAAGAAGGGCAACAGAAAGACAGCCACACAAACATCAGATAGAAGAATTTGTTGGACGATGTGACAACAGCACGACGATGCCCAATAAAGAAGATGTAAAAACATGTGATGGAATCACAGTATCAAAGAAAGATTTGAACGACTACATGGAAAATCTTTATGACAAGTTTACACTTGAAAACCCCATGATCAAAATAAGCAGAGCAACATTCTTCCGCTGTCGACCAAAACATATTCTGCCAGTATCTTTCACCGCGAAACGTTCATGTTTATGTATCAAACATCAAAATGTAGCCCTAATGACAAACAAGGCATTACAGCAAAATATTGGAAAAAGTGACGGGGCTGTTGATAAATTATATGAGACACATTCTGACGAAGACCATTTGGACATAGTCAGCAAAATAGATACACAAGTTATTGAATATAGTCAGTGGAAGCGAGTTGACATAGGAAATGGAAAGAAAAAGGTGAATCTAGTCAATGTCTCAATGTCAAAAGATGAATTCAGAACGGAATTGTTAAAAACAGCTGAAGTATTCCGGGAACACGTCAAGATGGTGAAGAATTAGTACTCTGAAATACGAAAGTTGAAGGAAAATTTACCAAATGGTAATGTCGTTGCGCAACTAGACTTTGCGGAAAATTACACGTGCACATCTTATGATGAGGTCCAGTCAGCTTTTTGGAACAAGTCAATGGTGACAATTCATCCGATTGTAGTTTACTACCGAGATGCTAGTGGAAAACTGGTCCATAAATCTTTGGCAATCGTTTCAGAAGAGCTGTCGCATACAGCTACCGCAGTACTTACATTCTTGAAGCATCTAATGCCCATACTGAAAGATCTTATACCGGGCATGACTACGATTCACTATATCAGTGATAGTCCGACATCAAAGTACAGAAACAAATATATGTTCAACGTGATTGCAGAACATAAAGACCGCTTCGGAATTTCTGCAAGTTGGCACTACTTTGAGGCTGGCCACGGCAAAGGACCGTGTGATGGAGTGGGTGCCGTGGCCAAGCGCATGGCTGACAATGCTGTTAAGAGAGAAAAGCATGTGATCCAGGACGCAAAAGGCTTTTTCGACTGTGCTTCTAAATCGAATTCAGCAATACAGTATGAATGGGTTGGTGCAGATGAAATTGCGGAGTCAGACAATGAAATTAAACAGGCAGCACTGTCTACAGTAAAAGGAACAATGACAATGCATGCAGTTTTCGGGTCCGATGATAGTACTATCATTACAAGAAAAATGTCATGCTTCTGCGATAACTGCTTTCAGGATGGCTCATTGTTAAGCGAGAATCGATGTGTTGGATGGGAAACTCACCAGATCAAAGACGTACGCAATCCAGTAATTGTTGAACCTGAAGAACAGACAGTAATCGATGAAGCGAACGAGGAGTATAACGTGGATGAATGGATTGCAGTATCATATCAAGGAACTTGGTACATTGGAAAGATCGCAGAACTTGATACCGATGACGATGACTTTCTGAGAAAATCACGACTCAGAGGAACATTTACGTTCAAATATCCCACTAGACCAGATATCATGTGGGTGTACAGAGAAAATATTCTATGTAAAGTCGACGAATGAGCACCAAATGGAAAAAATGGAATGACATTTTCATTAACTAATGACACAATAGACAAGATTGAGATAATTTTCTAGGAGTGAGATTTCTCCGTAACGATAGAAAGTGACTGGATACTGAATTATTTGATACGAGAACTGACACTGATGACTAGAGTTTGTTTCATGCATTTGTCCGAGTTTATTAAATATGTTTAACTTGAGTTATTCTGAGTACTGCAATTTTAAGGAATTCCATGATTCATCCGTAACAACTTAGAGGTCTACGTTCTTTTGGTCTTTTAGGGTGATTTGTGTAGCTTATCATATTACAATTAGTTCTAATATAGACTGAGATGGATAAATCAATATTGAAAATAGATAGTTATCAATTTTAAGCAATAACACACAGGCTATCTGATTAGAAAGATATAACACACAGGCTATCTGATTAGAAAGATATAACACACAGGCTATCTGATTAGAAAGATTGTCATTCTTGTCCTCTCTGAATTAAAACTGAATTTCAAAATACAATCCAATGTTTAGGTACGTATTTCTTAAATATGTTGAATTCCAGACTTATAGCATTTTCTTGACCAAATTTAGTAAGTATTCTGACCTTAGTTACTCTGATTTAATCTTATTTAATCTCAGTTTCCACCTCGTACGGCATTTATAAAAACAATTATATCATGTTACGGAGGAATCCATGGAAAATACTACACAATTTTGAACTTTACTTTGACCGTAAACATTTCAAGAATGGTCTAAGATTTGGTAGAGATATTTTGCAATTAATTCGATCAAGGTCCACTAAATCAAACTACAGGCGTTCATTGCAATTGATCATTCTTCAATGTTCCCCCTTGCTGTACCTGAAATGCAAAGGTTTCGTGAGATTCATTTGCAAAATCGAGACCTAAAGATTAAAGCACAACATAATCATTAAATTAGCTAGAGTTCAAATACACGTTATAGTTTTACTTTAAAACTCGATAATTAGTGTTAATTTATGTTTTTAATGTACTGCCTGTTAAAAATATCTCGACAACAAAAAGTCACCAAAATCAACGATATTACCGTTTAATACAATTTGAACGTCATTTTTCGAAATGATGAGAACATTTGACTCATTTTCTAGGATTTTACAACACATGAACAGCCAGTCCTGTCTTGGAATTGGCAGTTGACGACATTTTTCGGTTAGGAGATTATGGTCACTTATTTTTAGCTTAGTTATAATGTTTTCTTTTTTCAAGTTAGAAAAGAATAAATATAGTTCTAAGTGACTCCCTTGTTTAATATTTTTGTAAAAAAAAAATTGAAACTTGATACTTGGTATGTGCATGAATAGCATTATTTATTCTCTTTATTCTCAAATTAGGACCCCCAGATGGCATACATGTATATACATGGCAAATATACGAGATAGATAAGATAAATATTATTTATATGACTGACACATATTGATCTGAAAAACACAATATTATATGTTATTCAGCTATCAGACAGGGTATATAATGTGACATTCCCGGCTTATGATATATATTCCCTGAGGCGCAGCCGAAGGGAATATATATCCTAAGCCGGGAATGTGAATGTCACATTATATACCCTGTCTGATAGCTTAATAACAAATATATTACGGATTTAACATTTTTTTTTAAATACAGAACCCAACTATCGTATATAAAAAAGTCATCCAAGTAATTGTTTTTTTTTCTGTGTTGGTTGTTTGTTTTTATTTTCCTTTTTGTTTTATTTTATCACTTACATAGTCCTAATTCATATGTAAAAAGATTAGAAATACTAAATATTTTGCGTCTTTTATTTTCATTTTTTTTCTAAATGTCCCTTATATGCGTCACGTTATATTTCATGTGTCTCATGACGGAAACGGGTTTGCAATAATTAAATGTTAACGTCTAACAAAAAGTTGGTGTTGTTCCGTTACTTCGAAAGTGTTCAAGGTGCAACGTTTAACACACCCTAGCTTGTTTATTGCACATGATGTTCAAGTTTGTTATGGATACAGCCGTGGAACATAGGTCAGGATTAGGAGTTTGATGAATCGATCTGGTGTTTTGTGACGGAATTAACTGTAGTAATATAGTTTTGTTCATGCAGCCGTTTTGAGTGTAAAAACAGCAATTAATTGGGTAAATATACATTTATTATTCAATATTATGCTATTGATTCAGTGAAGCGTGAATATTTTTGTCGGCCATGTTGTTATTCTATTGTTTTTTGGAAGGTTGAAATATATACACCCGTCTGTTTTCCGAATATATGCTGACATTCCTGGTTGAACAACCAATGAAAATTTGTGTAACAAACTAAATCCGTAATATTATATGTTATTCAGCTATCAGACAGGCTATATAATGTGACATTCCCGGGTTATGATATATATTCCCTGAGGCGCAGCCGAAGGGAATATATATCCTAAGCCGGGAATGTCACATTATATACCCTGTCTGATAGCTGAATAACAGATAAATTACGGATTTAACCATTTTTTTTAAATGCAGAACCCAACTATCGTATAAAAAAAGTCATCATCCATGGCATGGATATTTTTTAATTGTTTTTTTTTCTGTTTTGTTTGTTTGTTTGTTTGTTTGTTTTTATTTTCCTTTTTGTTTTATTTTACCACTTACATAGTCCTAATTCATATGTAAAAATATTAAAAATACTAAATATTTTGCGTCTTTTATTTTCATTTTTTTTTCTAAATGTCTCTTTCCGTACCTATGACGTTCTTTCTACGATGACGTCAAAATATGCGTCACGTTATATTTCATGTGTCTCATGAAGGGAAACGGGTTTGCAATAATTTTAAAATGTTAACGTCTAACAAAAAGTTGGTGTTGTTCCGTTACTTCGAAAGTGTTCAAGGCGCAACGTTTAACACGCCTTAGCTTGTTTATTGCACATGATGTTCAAGTTTGTTATGGTACAGCCGTGGAACATAGGTCAAGATTAGGAGTTTGATGAATCGATCTGGTGTTTTGTGACGGAATTAATTAACTGTAGTAATATAGTTTTGTTCATGCAGCCGTTTTGAGTGTAAAAACAGCAATTAATTGGGTAAATATACATTTATTATTCAATATAATTGATTCAGTGAAGCGTGAATATTTTTGTCGGCCATGTTGTTATTCTATTGTTTTTTGGAAGGATGAAATATATACCACGTCTGTTTTCCGAATATATGCTGACATTCATGGTTGAACAACCAATGAAAATTTGTGTAACAAACTAAATCCGTAATATATATATTTACATTTTATTACATTCTTAAAACAGACCAATAACCATCCTTTATAGACTTACGAGACAATGAATATAGGTTTACAAATTTGAAATTATAATACAGTATAGTCTGTTTGGTGACTCTGAAAATAGGGGGAAAAATTCCTAAAAAATCAATGGGTTGTCAGATTTTCTTTCTAATTACATTTATATTAAGGACTGATTAATACATATTATAGGTGAATTTAAAAAAAAAAAATCCATTACAGTGTAAAAATGTTTGCCATAGGACTTAATTGTAAAATTCTGTCATTTTGTCATGTAACAAACATGGGAGTAAGTACTACTGAAATGAACAGCAACATGTGGTCAGTATTGGCAAACAGCAAGTCAGCTGATTCCATCATTAGCATGTGATATCAGATGTTTACATACTGACCATACCACATATGGACAATATTCAAATAAGATTTACACCTGTTCAGGTAAAAATCAATAATGATGATACATTATTACATAACTGATTATGGAGCATTTAAAGTACATGAAAACTATCTATTCCCTTTGTGTGCATAGACGTTAATAATAGAAAACAAAATTACCTGAAAACGTTGTTTATTCTGAACAGTACATATCAGTAGATTCACCCTCACTGTCATGATCCCCCCGTGAATCAGTGTCACTATCACTGTCTAAATTTATAATAATTTTTGGAATTTCCTGTATAAAGTGGTCAGATTTCCAATATTGTGGTTCTATTTTGTTTTCAACATGAAACAAATGTTTATCTAATTTGCATATAAGAAATTAACGTTGTATATGAATTGTTTAATTTTTGGAAGTATTAAAAAATAATATTATTTAATTTATATATTTATATAAATTATACTTTCACGAAATTAACATTTATTTGATTTTGGTATCATTTTTTTAAGTGTTAATTTAAAATTTGCTATAAATCAGCAAGAGTGAATAACAAGGGACATGTCCATATAAGGGCTCATGTGAACAGCAGTTATTAATTGTTTACAAACAAATATCATATGGTCAAACTGTTTATCAATTATTCAAAACATCTTGAATCTTTAACCTAATATGGCATTCCCATGTGACTGAAATTAGCATAACAATAGACAGGAAAGAACAAGTAAGGCTGTTCATTATAATGGCAGCCTCCTTTACTTGCAATCTGATAAAATTAGTATTGGGCCCTATGGAGATTTTTTTTAATTATTTGAATTATTTCTTTGACAACTTTTACTCAGATATGTATTGAATAATGTGTGCCTAAAATGTTAAAAAGAGTAACAAAAAGAAAATCCCTGATTTTTAAATATCTTTTTCCCTATTTTCAGAGTCACCAAACAGACTATACAATACAATACAATGCAATACAATAATGTGTTTTGTCTCACCCTTATTAATATTATAATATACCGTTACCTATTATGATCATGTTACTGTTATATAGCAATTACACGACCAACTATTGCATAAAATAATTGAATGTCGTCTGAATATACAAAATAAGAGACATCTTCCTTATTGATATGATCAGAGAATTCCCTGATATGATTGGTTCAACGTCTTTGTTTTGTTCTTGCGTATTTTAATTTATGTAAACTGTCGAGCACCTGCTAAGCAAAACTTCCGTCCTACAACCAGGCCATGCTACATAATTAAAATCGATTACTCTTGACAGTAAACTATATTTTTTAAAATATCAACAACCTATTTATATGAATAATTGATCAAGCTTTCCAAAGCATGATACAAGTATTATTGTTTCAATTCTGGCATAATTTATATTCAGAACTTGAACTGAAAATATATTCTGGCAGGCAAACTGCATTAAAGGAATTAATTCGTGTCTTCCGGGTTTCACATATTTGTTTTTATAAGAATCTACATTTGGAGTGTATTCTCCATAACCTATCTAACTGAACTTCTCTCCAATATTTGAAGGACCAATAAAAGGTGTTTGACGACATGTTTAGACTGTTATTTGCTTGAAACGATAAAGTTTGAAGCGAATTTGAAAGAACAAAATCACAGTGTGACTATTCAAGTTTTTTCTTAAAATCAAAATGTATTTTTTAAATTGATTAATTAACCATATTGTAATTGAATGAATTTTATTCTCATAAACCAAATACATAAAGTTACAGAGAAGTAAATAATAATATACAACATATTAAATTTTGTACATGTGTGTAAAAATTACAATTGCATTAATTAAAGTAATGAATGAATAAATAAAAATAAATGTAAAAAAAAAACAAAACAAACAAACCAACAAAAAAACAATTAAAATATCTTAAAGGTAAGTAATTTAAAAAATCACTAAAGGTAACATGCTTTACACCATTTAAAGTTGTCTCTTTAGCAATAAAACACAAAGCAAATAGTAAATACAATGTACTATTATGTATTGATAATTATAAAATTATATAATCTTCTTTTGATTTATTTCATTAATGAAATGACATCCAGCAACATGTAAATAGTGCAATAGTGACGATGTTTGATAATGATTCACAGTCTGACTGTCACTCTGATTCAGACAGTTGTGCTCCAGAGGTCATGGTACCAGATGCCAGGGTGTTCAGTTCAATAAAGAATGAACAAAAATACCTATGACTATATGCCAGTGTGGTACACCAAGGGTATTTATGTAAGTTTTGTTAACCGTTTTGTGGTCATTCTTCCTCATCACAAGAATTTGTTACTGTTGGCATTAACCTTGGTACATTATGATCGCTATTCTATTACTGGACATCCAAACTAATAAATTTATTGCTTTTCCCATCTTTTCTCAATTCACATCATTTACGTGCTAATTTTCCCAATCATAAGGGACCCGGGCCCCATACAAATGAGTAGGAAAATCACTGTAGTAAACCCAAGAGGCAATCAATTAAGAATATTCAAAACTTTCCAGATAATACAGTCCCTACTCAAGAATGGATGAAATCAAAATAGAATCCAAGGGAGTACATAAATTACAAAGAAAAAACTTGAATAGTCATAAAGCCACTGGGACCAGATTGATAGTCTCAATGCCGTCTTTCATACTAAAAGCAGCGGCAGATCCGCTAGTATCGATCCTTATCATACAATACCAATCATCACTCAACACCGGGGAAGTACCACAAGATTGGAGAGATGCAAATTTCGTTCCATTATTCAAGAAAGGAGAACGCCAGATAGCAGCCAATTACAGACCGGTGTCTTTAACATCCACAACATGTAAAATACTAGAATACATCATACATAGCATCATGAAACACTTTAAGACCACCTTCTTGACTAACTCACAACATAGATTCCACAAACGAAGATAATGCGAATTACAATTGATAATCTACAATTCATAGCAATGAGAATGGCAAAAGGCTCACAAGTCTACTTCATCTTTCTAGACTTCGCAAAGGCATTCGACAAAGTACCACACAAACGCCTGCTACACAAGTAAATATCATTGGTGTCTGCCCGATAGTCCGAAGGTCCGATATTCCGAAGGCCCAATAGTCCGAAGGTCCGATAGTCCGAAGGGTTTAATATTAAGTCTGTAATACATGTTTCTATTAATGAGGGGTATTTATTAATGTTCTACGGAAGCAAACAGAGGGAGTAAAAATAGACCGGCATCTTGTTATATATCTGGAAAAAATTAAGAAACAATGTCGTACCGAAAGTTTTAATTGGGTAATAAAGTCGTACGCTCAGGTGAGTAAAACATTTTGTTGGGGGGGGGGGGGTCTTATGTGATCCGTACGTAACATGAACTAATGCCATGTCCAATGACAAATACGTTTTGATTCGAGTAAACATGAAAATGTCGACCTTTCAAAATAAATCCACAACATTTTGATAATGCATTTTAAAGTTATTTTATAATTTGTCTTCACGCGAATTCTCACGACAATTTTTCAACTTATATTGCATCTCAAGTATTAAATGACACATTTCTCATTCTCACTCAACATTTTATTATATGATTTTACAATTATTGATTTATACCTTCGATTTTCAATTTAATTTTACCTAGTTTTTGACCAGAAACGAACATTTTATATTCTCGTATCTTCTATGTGTGTTAAATATTTCATAATTTTGAATGCCAACCGATCGCATCGGTGGTGTGATGGTTAGCGTGCTCGCCTCGAGTGAGGTAGATAGTGGTTTCGATCCCCAATTGGGTCAAACCAAAGAATATAAAACTGGTATTTGTTGCTTCTCCGCTTAGCACGCAGCATTAAGGAGAAAGAGCAAAGACTGGTTGGCTCGGAATCAGGATAATGTGTCCAAATGGGGAGACATGTCTATCTAAAATTAACTTGTTAGTAGAAATGCGGGTCCTCACACCCATGCACTCAATGACCTTTCTATAGGGATCCTCACTCTCAATCAATCAAAACCCATCCTGCCTTCTGATTGGTCACTTTCAAACAAAGCCACGCGCCCCAACCACGTGAACACAATGGAATCGATCGACCATTATGAATAAAATACCCCGTGGACAAATCACGCCTACACAATGGAATCAATCACCCATGTTCCTGATTATAACCCCCACATTTTAAACCCCTTAGATGTTCGAACCTGATTATAACCCCCACATATTTTAACCCTTAGATGTTAGAACCTGATTATAACCCCCTCCCCAACCACGTGCCACAATAGAATCTATCGAGTGTTACTAAGTACCCCCTATTATATTAAGACATAGTATGGGGGGTTACAATCAGTTTTGGGTTGTTTAACCCCCCACATTATATTACGACTGGATGACTCAGCAGATGGGATTAAATCAAAAATAAATGAAGTATGACTTCATCACACTATTTAAGAGAGACCGTTGCATAAAAGAGTCATTTAAACCCCGTACGAGATTAACGTAACTGATAGAGTATTTTACTACACAACACTATATTTTTGGAAAATACAAAACCATGGGCTCTGAATCAAAGCAAGATAGTAAGATAATATTAGAACATTCGATGGATGTGTTATGTCAGACAGTGAAACCAGATAAAGTGATCCACTATTTGAGGATTAAAAGCATATTATCAAGGAAGGAAGAAGACTGGTTTTTACAAATAACCAGTGATAAAATGAGAACAAGAGAACTTCTAACTCACCTTATGAAATCTCATATGCCATCAATCCATCAGCTGAAAGTAGCCATGATAAAATCGGGACAATCTGAGTTACTACAGTATTTAGTAGGAAACGGCAAAGAAGAAGATGATGATTGTATGAAGTCTTACGATGGTAGATGCTTTATCCATCTACAAGATAATTACTATGTAGTTGCTAAAGAGTATAAAGGACACATGTACATACATATAAGAACTTACGAACAGAGAGGCTCTGAGAAGATACCTACGAAACAAGGTGTGGCTCTGACATATTCGAGATGGCTACTGCTTGAGAAGAAACGAGAAGAAATAAGTGATATGTATAAAAAAGCGTCAAAAGGTATACTCGATGATGAAGAATATGTTATGCATCTTGGAGGAGGAATATATGTCACCGTAAGTTCCAAATATCCAACTATAGATATAAGACAGTTCTGGGTACCAGATAATTAAAACAAACCCGTTGCTACGAAGAAAGGTGTTGCTTTAAACCTTTATAAATGGGAACGTCTGTGTGATGTCATGGAACTGATACGTGATTTCGTTCCGGAACTTGATCAGGCCAGCATATGTTGTGAATCGCATTCGAACGAAGGCGAACTTTCCGCATGTAAAGAATGTTCACCATTCAATGAAGACGAAGAAGACTACATCAGTCCAAACCAAGAGGGCAATTTTCAAATTATGAAATGTATGATGATGCCTGACTGTTTATAAGCAGAAATATATATTTCTGTTTCATTTTGTAAATAATAAAACAAATTGTCATTATAACTTGTTTGTCGCTTTTGTACGGCCATATATATATATATTGTCCTACCCTATGCTTAATATTATCAGTCGTCATGAATACGTCAAACTATCGGGATTACCTGAAAACAATATGGTATGATACCAAAAATCCAGCGTCGTTCACGGGTCCAGACAAGTTATATAGACTCGTCAAGAAAGAAGGCAAATACAAGATAGGTCGTACGCGTATCAAACAATGGCTACAAGATCAAGACTCTTACGGACTATCACGAAATATAGTAAGAACATTCCCGAGAAGCAGATACGTCGTCAATACCATCGATTCGTTATGGGAAATGGACCTGGCCGACTTTTCCAATATACAATCGAGCAACGACGGTTACAGATTCCTCCTGGTCGTCATCGACGTCTTTTCTAAATTCCTGTGGGTTCAACCCCTGAAAGACAAGAGAGCACAAAGCGTAATAAAAGCACTGAAAGTCATTTTGTCGGGCCGAAAACCCCGATCTATCAAGTCCGATAAAGGAAGTGAATTCAAAAACAAGGACGTGCAACACTTTTAAAAAAAGAAGGCATCCACACGTATTACTCGCAGAACGAGACCAAAGCGGCCGTAGTCGAGAGGGTCATACGAACGCTGAAATCTTCTTTATACAGGTATTTTAGACACGAACAAACACATCGAGACTGGGACGTAATCCAAAATTTCGTATCGGATTATAATAGAAGACCACATCGATCGCTTGGACAGTTTTCTCCCAACGATGTCAATGAGGTAAATGCAGGTGAAGTCAGATACAGTTCCTATTTTTCGACAGTTTCGGACGTACACCGGAAGAATGGGGACGAGAATTCAAAGACTTCATGGATTTTCACGTCTATCGTTACGACCATTTCGACGTTCAGATACAGTCAGTCGATTCTAGTTATTGCGGTTTATTTGTACTTGCTTTTATTTTTTTAACCGTATGTGCCTCTCTATCGATGGATCAATTCAAAAGTTTATTCGATGCAAATGTATATAAAAACGACGAAATTGTATATTCGTTTGTCTGTCATTATTTCGACTTGTGAAATAAAGTTTGTAGTATTACATTTGGTTATTTATAAGCCCAACCCCTATTGACCATAATTTTAGTCTCCCTCTAGACGCTGAACTATACGGATGGAGTGTCACGTTTGCCAAGTGAAGTTTTCGAGAAAGGATGCAATGCATCGACATCACAAAAGCAAACATTCACCACCACCACCACCACCACCACCACCACATCGATGATGGGAGAAAGAGACATTATTACCATTTCCTTCTCCTACCACCATAATGATCAGTGGAAGTACGCAAAGTGGAAAGACGTTCTTTACCAAACGATTGTTAGAGAACGCAAACGGCATGTTTACAGTACCACCACGGAGGATAATCTATGCGTATTCTGAATATCAACCTTTATTCGACGTCATGAAACGCACGATACCCAACATCGTCTTCCATCAAGGACTACCCGATAGAGAAGACCTGGACAATTATTCGGAAGGCTTGGATCACGTGATTTTAGTGTTGGACGATCTCATGTTAAAAATTACTCAATCGGAAGACTGCGTACAACTCTTTACGGTCACTTCACATCATCGAAACATCACTGTCCTCTTTCTGACGCAAAACCTGTATCCACCGGGAAAATACGCCAGGAGCATTTCCCTCAATTGTGTCAACGTGATCTTGTTCCGGAACGAAAGAGACAAAAAAAAGGTGTTGACTTTTGCTTCTCAAATCCTTCCGGGTCAAACGGGCTACTTCAGAGAGGCATACGAACGGTCCACCAACAGAGAGCGCTACGGATACATATTGATTGACGTCTCGCCACACACGGAAAAGACGTACATGTTGCGCAGTCGCATCTTCCCCGGCGAAGATACGGTGGTATATGCTCCGAGATTATAAATAGGGGTCCCATCCATAGTGGTTGGTCATTTTTGAAAATAAACCATGAGTAGACGCATCTCGCAACAGTCGGCTTATTTAAAGCTTTTGTACGATTGCAAACCAAAACTGAGGAAAACGTTGATTCAACATGCCGAGAGGGCACAGATGGAAGCCTTGTCCCAAATAGCCGTGAATATTTTACGAGGAAACGTATCCTTGAGTGAAGTTCATAAAAAGAAGTTGAAACGATACAAAGAGACCATTCGTTCCTTAGCTAGCCGACGTGTCAGTTTAGCCAGAAAGAGACAATTTTTATTGAGATATCACGCTCTAGTGCAGCTTCTGATTAAACCCGTCATTCCCTTGTTGGACGAATCCTGATGGCACGGGAACTGATTTTAATGCCGAAAACCAAATACGAACTCTTAACTAAGGAAAACATTTCGAAAAAATCATCTGCAAAACAGTCTGTCGGTCGAGACGTACCCACGTTCGACCCACAGATCGATGACATGTTTGAAAACACGTTGACGTACGCCATACCTAAAAACGGATACAGAAAAGCCATGGGACTATGGAATCACCTCAAGGACCGCAAAGGACCCATACTGAATTGGAACGATAACGGTGAAATTGTGGTACACGGACGGCTCGTTCCGGGAAGTAATATCGTCGACCTATTGAAATATACTGTGTCGCCATTGTCCAAGACAGAACCTCTGGGATACGATCTGTTCTATGACGTCTTGCAAGAACTGCATACTCCAACCGGATTCATGGTAGATCATCAAATCGGGCGCGGATACGTCAAAGGAAAAACAGACAAAGGACCACCCGGACGGAAACAATTTCATTGGATTCCTTATTAATGTCATATTTTTTTAATGTGTGTGTTTTTTTAATAAATGTATGACCTTTCGAGAGATGTGTTGTTTTTTTTTTTTAATTGGAGGCGGCGGCGGCGGCATATAAGCATATATGTTTATAAGTTTATAAGTTTATATGCTTATATTATATATATATATCTATATGTTTATAAGCTTATAAGTTTATATAAAAAGGGTGCACTCGACTCGCAGTTGCTTGCCCATGGTTCTCTCTCCGGCTTCCTCCACCACTACCACGATATAGCTGGAATAAAGTGGCATTAAAACATCAATCAATCAATCATAAGTTTATATGCTTATTTAATAAAAGATGAACACCACAACGCATTTTTATATGTTTGTATTACAATTAAATTCAAAAACCATACGGAAGATTGGTCATGTCCGGTAGAAGTCGTCTCTTGGTATACACCATCTTGTATTGTTTCTCCTCTTTTCTGTTGTACAATTTGCGTTTCCTGGCATCTCTGGATATTTTTGCCGGATTGGTGACGGTGATCGTCTTGCCTTTCTGGCAACCCACCACAAGTTCTTTAACGGCATTGAAATGGATTAAACGACTGTTGGCAAAGTTTAAAGTGAAACCACGTACTTTGCAGACTTCTTTTCCATTTAGAGTCCTGAACGAATAGTTTTTGGGTCCTCCTGACACGTATTCGACGATGTGTCCGTCTTTGGCAGGAATCTCATTGGTGAGCTCTCCAAGATAATTGCCTATGGGAAGTCTGTTCACGTGTGCACGATCCCTATCTACGAAGATCACGGAATCCGTGTCCATGTACAGACAATCTTCTCCCACTTCTTCCAATACACTGTACAGTTTTAGGCGAGCCCAGGCGGTAGTGAAAGACGCTATGAAAATGTTGGTCTTGGTATCTAGCGGTAGGAACAGGGGGTCGTCGGACCATTCGAATTGTAAGATGTCGGATGTCAAGATGTGGAAGTCGTACAGTGATTTCTGTGGATCGGACACCATTTTAAAGAAGATGTCGGCTTCGGATTCGTGGATGAACTGCGATTGTTTCAGACCGAGTCTCTGTCCGAATTTGCCCCAAAAACTGTTGAGGCACTGCTTGGCTAGATATCTCAATCCCGGGTTTTTCTTGATGCTGTCGTAATCGAGGTCAATCCCTTCCTTTTCTTTGTACGACCTGATGTACTCGCGTTTTTGTTCTTCCGTTTCGCATTCTTCTGGCCATCCGCTTGGCACATTAGTGTGAATATCCTGTTTTTAACAGATGAATCGTTTTCTATACCCACTAAACAGACAAAATTTTCCAGCTCTTTAGAATTATTATACGAATCAACGATATCTTTCATGAAGGCGTCCATATCTGTAAAAGAAATATTGATTTGATTTAATATTGTGCGAGTCTTATATTTGCATATACCGTCACATTATTTACATTTAAATATTCCCGCTAAATACTACTCATACCGGAAGTTTGTTTTCAGTTTAGAATAACCGCCAAAAAGAACGTCATACAGGTGTGTGATTTTCAAAACGTAAACATAAAGGGAGTGGTATTACCTAATCGAGAAAACTTTTTCGTTTTATATTTTATTATAGATCAACTTTGTTTTAAATCAAAGCGTAATTATTGGATATTCACATCCAACAAGAATTGCGGAGATAGGTGATAAAATAAATAAATTGGACTGTTACGAAATTGGATATTACAAGTTTACAAAAGATAATAGTTCCGTGTGTTATTAATAAATAAGGGGGAATTTACCCATTAATGGTCATACAGCTGTATATAAAATCAAAGGTATACAAAATGTTCGTTATCGAGGAAACTTCAGTTTTCTTATTGGACAAGTTCGATTGAAAACAAAGAAAAGGGATTCAATTTTCACATTCGACAAGAATTTCGGAGATCGGTGGTGGAATAAACTGTTATGAAATTGAATATTACAAGTTCACAAAACCGGTTCGATAATTGTTCCGTGTGTTATTAATAAATAAAGGGGTTTGTACTTCTTTTCCTCTTTCCTATTGTCCAGCTTTCGCTTCCTGGCATCTCTGCAAATTGTGGAATGATTGGTGACCTAGAAAAATTGTGCTGTTAATGAAGTTCGATATTATGAGTTCAAAGCACAGGTCTTCCGAGTTTTTCTATATCGAATTAACGTCTTGAACTCCATTATCTTGTTTAATTGTCAACGGGGCTCATTACATGTCGGTAAGATTAGTATGTAACTTATATTTATTTACAAAATTATTTTAAACGTGAGTGTTATAAAATCGTATACTTTATGGATGAGTAAGCTTGTATTAAAGGTAATCCCTATTTATATACATGATAATTACTAAATATGTTTAATCGAAACTTGTTCCATGTGTGGGTTTTGAATAGATTTTTAAAATATCTTACCCTGTAGGTGCTCCAAAAAATTGTGTAGTAAAATGTCCAGATATTTTTAATCCGTATATGGGTTTGAAGTAAATGGTTTTTTAAAACACATTGGTCTCTCTTAAATAGTGTGATGAAGTCATACTTCATTTATTTTAGATTTAATCCCATCTGCTGAGTCATCCAGTCGTAATATAATGTGGGGGGTTAAACAACCCAAAACTGATTGTAACCCCCCATACTATGTCTTAACATAATAGGGGGCACTTAGTAACACTCGATAGATTCTATTGTGGCACGTGGTTGGGGAGGGGGTTATAATCAGGTTCTAACATCTAAGGGTTAAAACATGTGGGGGTTATAATCAGGTTCGAACATCTAAGGGGTTTAAAATGTGGGGGTTATAATCAGGAACATGGGTGATTGATTCCATTGTGTAGGCGTGATTTGTCTATGGTGTATTTAATTCATAATGGTCGATTGATTCCATTGTGTGGCACGTGGTTGGGTCGCGTGGCCTTTGTTTGAAAGTGACCAATCAGAAGGCAGTGATTTGTCCACGGGGTATTTTATTCATAATGGTCGATCGATTCCATTGTGTTCACGTGGTTGGGGCGCGTGGCTTTGTTTGAAAGTGACCAATCAGAAGGCAGGATGGGTTTTGATTGATTGAGAGTGAGGATCCCTATAGAAAGGTCATTGAGTGTATGGGTGTGAGGACCCGCATTTCTACTCTTGTTCTCCTAATGATATATAGCTGAAAATAGCGGAGTTGGCGTTTAACAGCAATCACTCACTTGAATGCCAACCAAATTTTAAATATGTAGGTATACAATTGGAGGCAGACAGAAAATACACATATCTTCCTTAACTGTTTTTAATTACAATTTTTATGTTTCTGTTTCTACAGTAACGTTTGTGTCTCGCCATCCTCTTTTTTCGTCGTCTGGGATAGTCTAGTTAATTTTCAATGAGATGATGACGAGGTCCGCTCTGTACTAGACCAACACATAGTTGGACTTTTATAGTGCTAGCTCACTGAAACAAGATTCCGAGCCAACCAGTCTTTGCTGTTTTCCTTTATGCTGCGTGCTTAGTTATGAAGCAACACATACCAATTTTATAGTCTTTGGGTTGATCCGAGAGGGGCTCGAACCCACGATCTACCGCACTGGAGGCGAGCACGCTAACCACTACACCAACGATGTGGTACTGCCATCAACGAAGTTCAATATCTATATGGAATTGTTCAGTATCGAAGTCAATTTTATTCAAATGTATAATTGGATTCGTTATCCGTTTAAAACAGTTAGATGACACCAAAGTGATAATCAGAAGTCGTAACTTGATTGATTGATTGATTGATCGATGCTTAACGCCAAATGCCAGACAATACAATGGAAAAGCAAAAAACAAAAAAGAAAAACAAAGCAACCCTCCCCCAAAAAAAATCGCTCACGCTCCCTGTACGTTAATCGCGTTGATAATCGCTTTTGTAGATTTCTAAACAGAACAAGTATAGCAACAATAGCCAATCGGCTATTTCCCAGTAAAGTGACAAACTGTGTAACACAAATGGGATAAAATGAATCTCTTTATTACTGTTGGAAAGTGGCATATTCCTAAAGCTTAACATAAAAGTGTTTTAAGATTTCATGGAATTTGCACAAACATCTCTCATTCTAAAATAATCAGACACCCAATATGATCACCTGTGAAGGTGGACGAACACTACAAAATACACAAAAGACCTTTGAAATGACAAAATACACCAAATTTCATAGTGTTTGAAGGTTTTATATTTCTTGTTTTATGATATATGACTATAAACACAAATAAATATCCATTGGTAGTATAAAAATTTATCATTTTACGGACTACAAATATCAAATCCAAAATACTGTTGAACAAATTACTTGAAATTGAAAAAAATTAATATGTAACAACACCCTTAATTTTATTTTGAACAGATTTATTAAATATCAAACTAAAAGAAATGCTAATATTGGTCATGTAGAGCACATATTTAGTACAATATTTGGGTATCTGAGGCACTGAAAATTCTTTGGACCTCTCTGAAAAGTGCTATAAAAACAGGACGGACACTACAATATTTTCATATTTTTCAAAATTGAAATTGCCAATAACCCTAACAGATTATATTCAAATTTCTGCTATAATATAATCTTATATTTGATTTGTAGTTGTAATTATTCAAATTTATCCAAAATAAATGTAATTGGAAAAAAAGATTTTTGTAAATACATGCATGACATTTATGAACTATTTCTTGCAATAGTACACGAGCAGCGAATTTGGTATTGGTTGGTCGTCCTTTTGGCTTGATTTCATTGTAATGATTTTTTAGTGATTTTGATAGTTCATCATACATATCTAATTTCCTTTTTGTGACAGGGGTATTTGTGATTTCTCTAGAGCTCAAGATTTCATTTGTTCTGGGTGATTCAATAAGTTTTTCAATTATTTTGGCTTTCTTTGATGGTGTTTCTGGTAGATTTTCTTTCACTCTCTTGGTCGCTCTGTACTGTGACTGTCTTGACGAGAAATCGTGGGCATTTTCTATATCATGTTCTTGACTTGCCAACTTAATTCGTAATCTCCAGTTTTTTACCCTTAAACTTGTTTGTTTTTTTTTGTTCTTCTTTCAAAACTTTTTCATTCATTTTTCTGACTTTATCTTTTTTTCTCCTTTCTCTTTTCTTACTTGCCGATGATTTTTCAAGGGGTTCTAGTGCTTTTTCCGCTGCAAGCTGTTCTTTTTTCTTTTGTCGATATTTTCTCATAGCCTCAGTTTTTCTTTGTTGCTCTCTTTTTTTAAATCTGGGATGGGCATCCAGAAATGATTTCTTCAACAGTCTTTCTTGTTCCCCCCCCTATCTTTCTGTTTTGCTTCATCATGTTTTTCTGGGTCATTTTGCAGTCGTTCTCTTTGTTTCCTTTTCAGCAACTTACATTTGCTAACAGACTGGTTTTCCATCTAAAAAACAATATCAAGTTATATTTCTGTTTAAAGAAGAATTGAAACAACAGACAAGAATTAGTGAATATGTTGAATGTTGAATATGAAATCAGACATGAAAATATATATTAAGTCATTATTTGGTCCTTAGTGAATCCACATAGCAGGAAAGGTACAATTAATCTCGCTTAAAAATTCAGAATGTACAGATTGACAAGACATTGTACACAGTGTCGCCTTACATTTCATGGGCTTACATGTTTTGTGTTTGGTTAACAATGAAAATAAATTTATTGTAATTGCATCTTTTGTTTCTACAGTAAAAATGACATTGATTCGCACAATGTAGACACTGACTTCCTATAGTATCAGGGGGGGGTGGGTGTCATGAAATGTATGAAAGCCTGAATTCTTATGGGATTTCAAAAGAAAATTTAACCTAAAAGAAGCTCATATTGTGTGGAATTGAAAAAAGGAGGGCTGCATGCATCTGCACGGTTTTAATACTTGTGTGATTGTATAATATTACACTTTGATGTTGTTTTCACATGCAAAGATCCCCCTTTTTTCCTTGTTATTACTCCTAGAACTATGCATTAAAAAAACTGAAACCCACAATTGTTTTGCTCTTTACTGAGCATAAAATAATAATAAAACTAAGTGAAAACTTACCTTTTAAGCAGCCTGGCTTCTTTATTTTACTATTCTAACTTGATCTTGATGGTGACCTTGAATCTTCTCGAGTCATCCTTATCAAAGGGGAATAACTCAATTGATGGGATTTATTATCTGATAGAGTTGTCTTTCTTTGATTGATATTTTTTGTTCCATTGGTGTTTTCATTAAAACAATTGCAATACAAATGTATATATGATCTCTTCCATTTTTGTAGTGTCCGTCCAACTCAATGCTATCCTGGTTTATATTCCTCATATTTTATTTCTTAAGTTAGACAAATTATTATACAGTACAAAGTCATCAATAATGACTCTGATATTAACTTGCTGAAGTGATTTCTTTTTTGAATTAAAGAATGCAATATATTTGTTTAAAACTAAAAATCTCCAGCATGAACAAGCTTAACTCAAAATAGAACTCATATTTTTGAAAAGTGACATTTTAACTAATCTGGAACATTTGTTTGAGTTGAAAGGGGTTAAGGGCAATAGAAATGGCTATTTTATGACATTTTTCTGCAATCTTGTCAATGCATTGTGTATTTAAATGTGTGGACGGACACTACATTTGTGGTGGACGGACACTACATACATAGTTTTTCTATATAATTTTTTGTATATCAAAGTACATGTAATTAACATAAAACCTGTGCCATGAGTACCAGCCCAGACAAAGGCATAATGCATATGAAAGACATCTTATATATACTTGTAGTTTCTGTTTTGCAAGGGGTGGACGGACACTACAGATATTTTCGGAAAATCCACTAGATAATTCAACAAAGCAGTATTACCAAATACGTTCCAATATCAACCACCAATTTACTTGTTCATTCAGTTCTCCTATTTGATTTTAAAGCCTTTTAAATAGTTTTTTTCAATGGTAAACAGCTTAAAGAGGTCATAATAGCAGCTATAGTTTAAAATCAAGAAATCTGTTACATAACAGTATTTTTTTTAAAGCATATTTTCATAGAAAAACATCACTAAAAGTTCATAAAAAAATAATTTTTATGAAGATTTTTATATTTTATATCATAAAATACTATCATTTCTGGCTTGAAAGTTTTATTTTTTTCGTAAAAAACAATTATTTCAGTGAGAATTTTCAAATGATCATTTGTTACAGCCTTTTTTCACGGTTTTTCACCAATTTCTCAATACATTTTACCCGTAATTTTGTCAATTCTGAACGGATTTTCCAATTTCTTTTTGCGCCTGTTAGGTATTTCCAAGACCCAGATAGGTGGCAAGTTTAAATTTATCTCTGCTATGCACGATTGACACAGTCATTTCGTAACACATGAAAAAAAAGTTTGTCACTTTACTGTGAAATAGCCGAATGTGAAAGACTAAATTGTTTGTCCCTTCACAACTCTCTATACCTTTGCAATAGCAGTTAAAGGTCGTTGCTCTGGTTTTCCATTCTCTTCCACATTTGTTGTAGTCCTATCTGTTTATGATATTGTTGAACTTGTTCTGGTCCTGAAATATACACGAAATATATTTCCCCCTGGACGTTAGCCAACCAACAACCGATCAAAGCGACCAATGCAGGTCGATTAGAATAATCTCTAAAAACAATTGAACCCACAACAGACTGGTATCCTTATGACATCTTGAGTTGAATGCTAACTGTTTGGATGTAACCATTTCTTATTTTGCAGTTCCTGCTCAATAATATCGTTCGCCTTTTCCATTGGACGCTTATTACAAATGGTAATAACTAAATCGCATCGGTGAAGTAGAGATTAGCGTGTTCTCTTCGAGTGTGATATATCGTTGGCTCGGAATCAGGATAAATGTGTGCAGCGATATCTTCTCGGACGTGTAGTGTACATTTTGTATGTCATGCTTTTATGACCGAGTTAAGTGATGCTGGTCATCTTGGATTAAGACATTTCATTTCTAGAATGGACATGACTTTCTGTAATTGATTTTCTTTCATAGAGATATTTTCGTTTTTTGTCTGGCGTCCGTTGTTAACAGTTTACATTTTAATCAGAAACCAGTTGGTCAATATGAAACAAACTTGCCAGGAATGGTCAATGGTTTTGTCCCCATTCTAAATTGTATCCGATTTGTCCGAACTCCGTCCAATATGGCCGCCTTTATTTAAAATCTAAAAAAATTCTTAAACGGACAATTAAGCATGTTTATTTGAAGCTAGTATCGATTTAAATTTAACTATAAGGGCATAATTAGAAATTCTTTAACATATATTCTGAATTGTTTGAAAACATTTTACTTTGACGATTTCTCCAGATTAAGGAAATAATGCTAACATCATTAAAGGATTTTTTTCCCTGAAACTACTAGACCAATTTGAACAAAACATGGCACGAATATTCCATGAGTAGCGTCTGTTCTAAAATATACCCGATTGGTCTGAACTCCATACAGAGATACACATCGTATCTAATAATAAAAAGTTATAAAATTGACTAATCTCGCATTATTTATTTCAAGCAAGAACATGCTTAAATTTTAACTGCAAGAGCATAATTAGGAGCTGGTCTTAGCCAAAATTATAATGCTACGTACTAATGTCAGGCCTTAAGTTTGCACAATTACATTTTTGTAATATCTTTTGATAATATTAAGGAACAGAACAATCTTGACAAACGCCCTATTTGTTGCTGAAAAAAATGAGATTATTTCATAAATATGGATATAATGCTCTGCTTGTGTCGTTGTTGTTGTGTATGTGTAAGCAT
Organism: Gigantidas platifrons; assembly: GCA_002080005.1. Taxonomy (NCBI): domain Eukaryota; kingdom Metazoa; phylum Mollusca; class Bivalvia; order Mytilida; family Modiolidae; genus Gigantidas; species Gigantidas platifrons. Next base: position 25,107 of record MJUT01052685.1, on the reverse strand, counting down.
TATTATGTATTGTTTATATATGTGTATGTGCTCCTTCAGAAATATAATTATTAGCATTATAGACAAAGCTAATTAAGGTTTGTTTTGGTGATCGGTATAGGATCAGGTGAGCCTCTAGTTGTTTCTTTTTATATACAAAGAAATGTAGATG
>MJUT01052672.1:69103-80437 GCA_002080005.1 Gigantidas platifrons | reverse complement strand
TTAATTTTTTTAGCTCATGCCTGCTGCGTTCCTGCTTGCTCCTTTTAGTTAGCATCCTTTTTTATTTTTAGTTCATTATGTTTTAATTAGCATCCTTATATTTTTAGTTGATGTTTTTACTTTAGCTTTCATTCTGATTTCTAGCTTGATTTTATACTGCTTTTCTTATCAGCATGTTTGTGTATCAAGTATTATGTGCATATGTATTGCTTTTTAAAATAGTATGTTTATTTATTTATTTATATGTGCTGTGTGTTGTATGCATGTTTGTGTATCAAGTATCAAGTATTTATGTGGATAAGTATATGGCTTTTATGCTTTTAAATTATTATGTGCTTTTTTATATGTGCTGTATGTTATATGCATGTTATGTCATGTATGTGTTGTTCAATGTATAGTCGAATTTAAAAGCTCATTAGAGCTTGTGTTATGCTTGTTATACATGTTTCGACTTTAAATAAAACTTATTTATATTTATATTTATATCTACTGAGTACCGAAATGTCGCATATGTTCAGTACCGAGATGTCCTGATACCAGTATCATTAGAGTCTAATTTTCTAAAGACATTATCAATCAGAAAAGTTTTAGATCTACAAATTTTAATATATTTGCTATTTGTGAAAATCGTTCGTAATTGTTCCATTAATGATATAGTACCTATAATGTTTTTCTGACATTCTAAGCAACTGGATTCTTACCGTCATAAGACACCTGACTTGTCCAGGCTATTTTCTACTTCCTTGTTTTCATGAAGTGGTTATCTTTTCATGTTTTGTATGTGCGGAAAAAAAAACTAATACACTGTTTGGATTAGTACTTTTGGGAGGAGCTTAACATTAATATTGAGTAAAATCTAAGTCTTCTTCTTCTTCCAAATACAGGATAGACTCGAAGGGTCGAGTGAAATTATCCCGGCGTGGGGACTAAAATTTTGAATATTTATAAATTGATAAAAATATATTTACATAATACGTCGGTTCCGGGATACTGGTATTCAGATAATACCGTCATGTGACTTCCATCACCACGTGACTAAAATCTAGGCATCTGTAGTTCAAAATGGCCTGTGGTCTTTCAACTTTGTCGGAAATGGGATAAATGTTACATATTTTTCCAGATTGGGTTTCTTCCTGCTGTCAGATGTACACACCGGAACCACGCACCAATATTTACTGGATGATTTTTGAGATCGTTTTCCTCGATCCATTTCTACCTGCAGTGTCTACTGCTAAAAATGCCTAGATTTTTTATGAAGTCACGTGATCGGTGGTACGAATTCTTCCTCCAAGTCAGGAGAACGTCTTATCACGGAATCGTCGTATTACATACATGTATTTACAATTTAACAAGTGGAATTGCATGAACAAGGGGTCGAACCTATTTGGTTGGAGACCAACAAAATGGCGGAAAATCCCGTCAAATTTCAACACCGGTAAGTGCATTCCCTGCTATTGTCGGTGTGTCATTGAAATGTGCGTTTTAATACCATGGCGTTTCGGCAACTTGATTATCAGTTATGACAATGCGTGTTTGTTTTAGGACATAGGTTTGCCCTAAAAAAAAAGCTATTGACATAAAACCGACCGGAAAAACACGATATTTTTTGTCATGGGTACATAAAAGGACCATTTCTGTACATTTTACGGATATAATGTTAGGTTTTTTGTGTCATATATGTTCACTGCTTTATTCTAAGTAAATATGAATGTTCAATTATTGTATTTAAACATAAAATAACGAGTTTTTACCAATTAAGCATTTTTTTGGTTGGAGACTCGAGGTATATGACTTATTTTTGGTTTTGTTTAGACACTGAAAGAAAACTTAACACTGGATGTTTTGTCCCGTCAGAATGCACTATACAACTACTGTTAAATCCTAATTTTAGAAATAAAATGTAGCATTTTATATATGAAATAATATTTATAATTATTAACTTAAATGTCTCAAATGGGACATTTATTTACTCACCAGGACAGCCATTCAAAAAATTAGCCCCCCTTTCCTAGTCTAATAGGGTTGTTTCTTTTTGCAATGTGTCTCTGATGTTTGACCGTAACACTTTTCGGTGGGACATTTCTAGAGGTCACTGTGCTTGGTGTTCAATGAAGTTGACATGCTGATCTTTCATCATCATTTTGGTTGATTTTTATTTTTGGCCACTTTCAATAATATTTCAGTTATATCATGGCGACCAGATTTAGTGGTGGAGGAAGCCGGAGTACCCGGAGAGAACCACTGACCATGGGCAAGCAAATTGGTAAACTTTATCACTTTCGGCTGCGAGTCGAGTGTACACTTTTTGTCATTTACAAAGCCGGGCGCAAACCAACGCCGTATTGGTGATAGGCTTGTATGAGTTGTTAGATCCAGCGACCTAACTCATTGAGCCACCCGGGCCCCTCATTATTTTGGAAGTGAAGTGAAAGGGATAAAGGTTAGAACAGTGATCAAAATTCGTGACAATCCCGGGACAAAGACTTGGTCAAGGGAACAGACAATAACTACAAACAACCCAATATAATTATAATAACCAAAACGAACACACGTACAGAAAACCGTCCGTCTGTTAATTTTTCACATTTCCATCTTCTATGAAACCGCTTGACGGATATTAACCAAACTTGGCAGGGATGTTGAAGGGAAGGTCCCCCTACAATCGATCTACATTTCGCTCTGGTTTGATAAAATAAATGACCACCAGAGGCGTTCTTCGATTCTGCTTGATCGATTTTCGAAACATGTTCTCCTATGAAATTACAATGCAAAATAATTTGAACTGTGCAGAAATGTTCTATGAGAGGTCTTTCACAAACAATCCAACTTTGGTCCTAGTTGGACAAATAAACTGGGCCGCTAGCGGAGCCAGCAGAGATATATTTTATGATCCACTTACTTTATGACTGCCTCAACTATACCATGCCAACTATTGGTGCTAGAATCAAGTGACATATAATTTGCTAAGGGAACGGCCATATAATTATGAGGGGGGTTTGGCGAATCCCCGCATGAAGTGGATAAATTTTCCACCAAAGAGCCTACGTCCTGTCCAGAAAAAACTCTTTAGTATTGTCTGAATATCTCATTTGGGAAGAATTTGTTTGTCCATGCCATTTCATACGTATCTTTAAAAACTGAATAGGCAAAATGTTGTTTGTATCAAGCTTTCCTCTTTCTATGAGTCTCGTAAGTAGTAATATTGTTTCATTGGCGCATGGATCGTCAGACAACTGTAAATATTGGCTGTTTTGTCTACACATATCGGATTGTCAGCAACTGGGAGTTTCTTTTTACTTGTTTGTATTTCATTTCCACTCATACGCAGACTCCGTTTACATAGTGGTTCTCTTAGGTCACGCTTTGGGGATTCACTCAGGATCCTGTTCAGAAAGGGCGAGGGTGACATGCAATAAGGGTAATAATAAAATTACTGAACTCCGAACAATCTTCCAAAGGGAAAGTCAAAACTCATAAGTAAATAAACAGACAAAATCAGTCTACAGCCAGAAAACTGGGAAAACCGTAATGATCCTGACTTGGTACAGACATTTCCAAAGCAATAATAGGGCGATCCTCGCCTTATGGGTGTGTTTATAACTGGTTTGTTCGGCGTCTGTCGACAACATATTTTTTTGCCACCACTTTCAATAGGGGAAAAGAATTGTTGTTTCCTTGTTCTGTATATACTTAGTGTAGGACCCCTTTTTTCATAACGAGGCATTTTTCAGCTGAAAATAGATCCATTTTTTAGAATCAATTGACAATTATTATACCTTTTATATTTCTAATACAATACTATGAATAGCCAATTGTTGTTATTTGTACGAGAACCTGGTGTTACATATAAATAGTAGATTCGTCCACGGTGACAATTTGAAGTTCAAACAGACCGGCCACGTTATTTTGTAACATCAATAACGACCTAAAATGCACGAAATGCAAATGTCTACTCTGAAGGGACATTTAAAATAGATTTAATTTGACTTGTGCCGATATAGTCTGCATTTATAGAGCAACTAGCAAATGTTTTAACTAATCTGAAATTATTTTTGTACCATATATTATGAACATTGTCGTTATCACTCTGAAATAATTATTTTAAGAAAACTAGCACCAACCATTTGTGTCATATACCTCGGGTCTCCAACCAAAAAAATGCTTAATTGGTAAAAACTCGTTATTTTAGGTTTAAATACAATAATTGAACATTCATATTTACTTAGAATAAAGCAGTACGAAAAACCTAACAATATATCCATAAAATGTACAGAAATGGTTCTTTTATGTACTCATGACAAAAAATATCGTGTTTTGCCGGTCGGTTTTATGTCAATAGCTTTTTTTAGGGCAAACCTATGTCCTAAAACAAACACACATTGTCATTACTGATAATCAAGTTGCCGAAACGCAATGGTATCAAAACACACATTTCAATGACACACCGACAATAGCAGGGAATGCACTTACCGGTGTTGAAATTTGACGGGATTTTCGCCATTTTGTTGATCTCCAACCAAATAGGTTCGACCCCTTGATGAAAGTTTAACCAAGCAAACTGGGAAAATATAAAAAAATGACCTAGAAAATACTTTGTCAACAATGAACAACAAATTCGGTTCATGCACTGCAGATGAACTATGGAATATATTTAAAATTGATCTAATTAAATCCATAGAAACAAATATACCACACAAATATATTACATATAAGCATAGATTACCATGGGTTACAAACAACATACGTAAACTCATTAATAACAACAAAGCAAACAGAAAGAAAAAAACTAATCCCTTAAAATACAAACATCTTAAAAAACAAGTGCAGAAAGAACTAAGAAAAACATACTGGGATTATATTGAAAAAATCATATGTGATCTACCAATAGCTGAACCAGACCAACCTATACATTCACATGCAAAACCTAAAAAACTATTTAGTTACATTTTATATTAAAAGCATAAGAACTGACAACTCGGGTGTAGCTCCACTTGAAGGCACACTTGTAACAGATACAGCCGAAAAAGCAGACATATTGAACAACCAATTTCAGTCTGTTTTTACAAATGAAACAAACTTAGACTTTCCTGACAAAGGTCCCAGTTCTCACCCAAATATGTCACAAATCAACATCTCAACATCCGGAGTATCAAAACTTTTACAACATCTTAATCCTCACAAGGCATGTGGTCCAGACAATATAAATGGCAGAGTATTAAAAGAACTACCTGATCAAGTTGCACCAATCTTAAAATTAATTTTCACAAAAAACAATGACATCTGGGGAAATACCAAATGACTGGAAACATGCAAACGTTGCACCTGCATTCAAGAAGGGAGAAAAATACAAAGCAGTGAATTATAGACCCATCTCACTTACATGCATCTGCTGTAAGGTAATTGAACATATCATAACCAGTAACATCATGCAACATCTCGAAAAAAATAACATCTTATATGACCTCCAACACGGATTTAGGAAATCTAGATCATGTGAATCACAACTACTACATTTTGTTCATGAACTTGCAAAAAATAACAACCAAAATTTACAAACTGACTTAATCATCATGGACTTTGCCAAGGCCTTTGATAAGGTACCACACCAGCGTCTCCTATATAAACTTCCGTTCTATGGAATTAAACATCAAACTCTAAACTGGATTAAAGCATTTCTGTCAGACGTGCGGTCTGACAGAAATGCTTTAATCCAACAGTTGTTATTAATGGCACATCCTCAAACACAGTACCGGCTACATCAGGCGTACCACAGGGCACTGTATTGAGCCCATCTTATTTCTAATTTACATAAACGACCTTCCAGAATATTTATCACACAGTAAACTACGGTTATTTGCAGATGACAGCATCATTTACAGGGAAATAAAAACACAAGATGACTGCCTTAAATTACAACAGGATTTAGATTCAGCAGCACAATGGAAGGTCGATTGGTTTATGGCCTTCCATCCAGACAAATGCACAAAACTTACAGTTTCTAAAAACAAAACAACCTTTTAGGCATAATTACATTCTCCATAATCACATTCTAGAAGCAGTTACATCAGCAAAATATTTAGGCATCACTTTACAATCAAACTTAAAATGGAATTTACATTATGACAATATAATTTCAAATGCAAATACATCACTCGGATTCCTTAAAAGAAACCTAAAAGTACCAAACAGTGACATAAAATCCAAAGCTTACCAAGCAATAGTAAGACCAAAGCTTGAGTACAGCTGCAGTGTATGGGATCCACACATCACAGAGTATAAAAAGAAAATTGAAATGGTTCAAAGGCGTGCCGCTCGCTACACAACAAATAACTATCACAACACTAGTAGTGTCACTAACATGATTGACACACTAGGTTGGCCACTATTAGCTGAGCGTCGTCTAAAAGCACGACTGGTCACATTTTACAAAATTGTTCACTGCCTAATTGCAATTCCATCTGACATTTTAGTGCCCACTGAAAACAGACTTAGAAAACATCATTCACAAACTTACAAGTGCATACAAACATCTAAAGATACATATAAATGGTCATTTTTTCCTCACACTATTATCCAATGGAATATGCTACCATGTCAGCTAATACAGTCAGATACAACAGATTCATTCAGAGCACAGTTAACTCAAACTGTTCTCTGTTCACTCATCTAAAACATTAATCTCAAAGTACATAGTTTTAATTGCACGACATTGTAAATATTACATGCACATTGTGAAGTATCACAAAGTTTCTTGTTCTTTTCTATTTACATAAGAAGAAAAAAAAATAATAAAAAATTATTATTATTTGTAAATAACCCACGCATGCGCAACAGCAAGTAATCTTCAACAGCTTGATGTTTTGCTGTATACCAGAAGAAGAAGAAGAAGAAGAAAGCTGGATGGAATTATACCCTCCAAACCAGACCGCTGTCAAGGTCTGGAGCCTATGCTACTGCTGCCGGGAGGTAGCTTGTCTCTGCACTTATTTACTGTATACAATTTACAAATTAAATTGTTATTGTTTAATTTTGGCATATTTTTAAACCATTTTTGTCATAGTCCACGCATGCAACAGTATGTAATCATCGGAGTTCGATGGTATACTGTATACCTAAAGAAGAAAAATACTTATATGTTTTTTGAAGTTGCCATTTGTTTATATTTATGTTCCCCTCTAGTACGTGTGTCACTTCTGTTTAAGTATGTGTTTGGTCTATAGCCACTTGGTTGTTTAATGATGTTATATAGCATGGTGACTCTGTTTTTTTGGCTCTTCGTTGACTCAGAGGCTCCCAATTTAGTGCGTCTAGCATATTTGTAACGCACCCTGGTTCTTTACTCCTGTAATTATTGTAAACAAAACATGCTGCTCTTTTTTGCACTTGTTCTATGTCCTCGATCAGATCTTTGGTATGAGGATCCCAGCATGTGGATGCTTGTTCTAATGTGTGTCTTACCATAGTGAAAGTGTGTTGTTTTACTTTCTGAGTGCACCCATGAATATTTCGCTTAATAAAACCTAGTGTTTTGTTAACCTTGTTAGTGATGTTGTTGATGTGTGCGTTCCAAGTGAGATCTTTACCTATGGTAACGCCTAGGTATTTGCTTTCTTCAACAACTTCTAATATGTAATTGTGGATGGTATAATCTTGTTTGATGGTTTTGCGTTTTGTACCAGCTCTTATGATAAAACATTTATCTGCATTAAAAGCCATCTGCCATTTGCTTTCCCACTTTTGTAACATGTCAAGATCTTCCTGGAGTTTATTGGTATCTGATGTTGTATTTACCTCCCTATACAATAAACAATCGTCTGCAAAGAGCTTAGCTGAAGAGTGTAAGTTTTCAGGTAAGTCGTTTATGTAGATCAAGAATAATAGAGGGCCAAGACTGTACCTTGGGGCACCCCTGAGTCAACTGTGGCTAGATGATTTGACCCCTTCTAAAAGTACAAGTTGTTTGCGGTCATGTATGAATGAGTGAATCCAATGTACAGTGTGTTGTTGCGAATGCCATAATAGTTAAGCTTGTTTAATAGTCTTGTATGCGGCACTTTATCAAAGGCCTTCAAGAAGTCCAGCAGAATTATATCAATTTGTTTGTTATTTGCTGACCTTTTGGTGATGTCATCAAGGATCTCTAACAACTGGGTTTCGCAGGATCTTCTAGCTTTAAACCCAATGTTGTGAATCTGATAGCAGGGGCGTAGCTGGAAGTAAAACTATGTGCAATCAAAGAACTTCAGCGAGGGTTCTGTGTGCCGTTTAAGGCCCCCAGCGGGTCCAGGGCGGGCCTGGTAGGGAGACCAGGGGCGGAGCCCCCGGAAGCCCAGCGTTTCTAGCAATTAGAGAGGGCAATCCCTGTTGTTAAATCGCTCCTTTTTTACCATCACGTTTCTTACAGAAAACATGCATCGGTTGAGAGAACACTTCAGGAAGTTATATGAAGAAAGGAAATATGAGGTACAACACCTGTTTAAAAAGAAATGCCTTGATTCATGAAACCTGCGACTTGTTCCTATAAATTCAGTTTTATATATACCGTCCACCTTGGTTATTAAAATTTTATTTTTAGAAAGCTAGCGATTCATCAATGTTTGTTCTGATGGATACTAAATATGACGAAGTTGTCCTAAAGTAAATGAGCGCATGACTCTGTCGATGTCAATGTCTCTGTGCACATGCAGTACGGCTAAAGAAGTCAAGCGGTCCTGCAGCATTGTTGTCCTCAAGTACGTTTAAAGGCGACGGAGAGCAGAGAATGATCTCTCCGTCGTAGCTGTGCTGCCAGGCATGGTGTAAAGTATTGATCAACAAAACGGTGCTGATCGAAGGAGAGCTCTTCGTTTGTGACGTTAAGGGTGTCCTTCAGATTCGATGGTCTAGCGGTTGTCAATGTTGCCCAACGGGCTTTCCACCTTTTGATTTCGGCTTTAAACATAAATATGTCGCAACGTAAATCGGTTTTGTGTGTCAACTATAACGTCTACGGTTTCTGGTGTTAGTCTAGGCAAGTTCATTGATATCAAGTATTGTGCCTGGTATCTGCCGCCATTTTCAAGTAATCTCGCGGTAAGCTCTGCTAAGTAGTCCAGAAACGGGTAGTACATAGACCGCTGCCAATACTGGCTAGGGTTATCAGCGGGATGATCAGCTCGGTTGATCTGTCGAAATAAAGATCAATATCATCTTTCTTCAGAAAAACACGTTATAACGATTATTAATTATACTGAAAAAGTTGGATTCTTACCATGTCAGTAATAATATTTTTTAGTGCAAGCCAAAAAATAATTGTTTTGCCGAAATGATGTGCAAGCAATTGATTTTTTGCGTAAGTGCAGCTACGCGCCTGGATAGTATTTTATGGATATCTAGGTGTTGTATGATACTTGAATTTACTATATGCTCGAGTTTTTTGCATAGTATAGTACTCTCTTTCCCCCTTTCCCTCAAGACGGATGGCAAAACAAAGACATAAATAAAGTATCGACTAGAAAAGTGTCAAATGAAGAAAAAAAAAGACACACTCCAAAATCACGGGGACAAATCAGAATGAAACAGTTTGTACACCCTGACAACAAAATTGTTCTATAAAAATATGCCGCACGAATATTTAGGCCATTCTTAAAAAATTCTTGATTTGTTTTTATCATTTTCAGGCCTGAATTCAAATTATGTTTGTTTGCTGTCAGCCTACCTACCCAGAAAAAAATGGCCCTATTCTTGTTTTGAAGCAATAATTATTTTTATTTTTGAGAGATGATTGCACATCGATATTGATTGTATTCGAACCAAATTTGGGATTCCAAGTTGTACTTTATAAAATAACATTATTTTCCTACCTACCTACCTACCAACAGTGAAATGTGTCAGTTGGGGAACTGCAAACAAAGAATTTTTTAAGACTGGCCTTATGTTGAATTTTTTTTTGTTCTATTTTAAACAATTCTTTTAAACTAAGATACTTTTGAACCAGGCTCAAGCAAGCGACCAATTTCTAGCGACCACTAAGCTATCGACCAATAAGGCGATATGTCTCAAAACCAAAAAAGTTAATAAGAGTCAAATGTACTTTTAAAGATTTCTAGCGACCAATAACAAATATATTACTGTAAATGCACAGTCAAGACAACAAATCGATATCGGGGCATACAGTAAATATTTCTAGAGCCCGTACCCCCCTCCCCCGCCCACACGCTACAAAATGACGATGATATAACTATTTTTCGGATTGTGGGCTTTAAAAAAAAAACTTTAAATAAACACAGATTAAAAAATAATTTACTTTATTGTTTTAAACCGGTAGATAATGTGGACAGTGTTTTGTCAAGCAATATAAAGTCATAAGATTCAGGTTCACGTGAAGACATCTCATCAATCTAAAAATAGTGTAATTATAGAACATTAGAAAAATATAACAGTAAGTTTTATGAAAAACAAAATTTAAATCTCGCATGTGCGTATCACATGTTTTATCAACATGTATTCATTTTTAAATTGGGTAATCATGTAAAGCTGACAAATCACCAACTTAATTCACCAATCAGAGCTTAGAACATATACAAAAGTAGTCCTTTATTTAAAAAAGTTCCTTTTGACCTGTTGTATTTTGAAAAAAAAATGGAATGGAAAGGTATAAACAACGGTAGTTGCAGGTAAATATGTAAGGATTATTCGGAATCCAAATCTATGCCAAAAGTGGGTAAGAACTTTGCCGTCCTTCATATATTTTTCGTGGCATATTTATAGCGACCCTCCCCCCCACCCCCTTCACAATTTTTTTTTCAAATATCGAAGTTGATATTTGACACCCTGCTGTGTGCTTGAGGTGCACACACCCACCTAGGCATTTAAGTCAGTTAAGGATCCGGACAATACCTTTATCTATATAAAAAGTGGGCAAGAAATTTGCCGTCCTTCATATATTTTTTATGGATTATTTATAGAGACCCCCCCTCCACAAAAAAAAAATTCAAATATCAAAGTTGATATTTGACTCCCTGCTGTGGGCTTGAGGTGCAGAAACCCACCTAGGCATTTAAGTCAGTTAAGGAGCTGGGAAATACCTTTATCTATGCCAAATGTGGGCAAGAACTTTGTCGTCCTTCATATATTTTTAAGGGATATTTATAGAAACCCCACTTCCACAATTTTTTTTTTCAAATATCAAAGTTGATATTTGACACCCTGCTGTGGGCTTGAGGTGCAGAAACCCACCTAGGCATTTAAGTCAGTTAAAGGGCCGGGACAATACCTTTATCTATGCCAAATGTGGGCAAGAACTTTGTCGTCCTTCATATATTTTTAAGGGATATTTATAGAAACCCCACTTCC
>MJUT01052672.1:10776-35877 GCA_002080005.1 Gigantidas platifrons | reverse complement strand
AAATTTAACAATTGTAACATATGACATTTTACTCAATTTACAAATTATCTAGTCATATTCAAATTTAACAATTGTAACTTGTGAATAAATTGCTGTGGCCAATTGTTGCCAAACCTTTATTGATTGTTTTGTTTTTTATGAGGGCATCTAGGGATAAAGTAAAACACCATTCTTCTATTTCAAACCAATATAACAAAAAATAGTTGTTGTACATATTTCAAATGAGATTATGCCATAATGTATTGCAAAGAAAAACAGATTTCCGTCTAGTTGACGCAGTTTTATACCGTATCAGTGGTGTAATGGTTAGCGTGTTGGTCTGAAATGTTGTAGATAGTGATTTCCACTACGTGTCGGGTCAAACCAAAGATTATAAAATTGGCATTTGCTGCATCTCCGCTAAACAAAGACTGGTTGGCTTGACATCAGGATAATGTGTCCGAGTGGAGCGACATGTCTACACACGGAATGTGTTTTCAGTGAGCTAGCACTATAAAAATCTAACTAAGCGTGTTGCTCTAGTACAAAGTAGATACCATCATCATTTCATTGAGTGTAACTTGTTCTCATCATAAAATAGCTGGGAAAACCCATTTAGCGTTAAACAACAATCATTCACTTCAAACTTATTGAGTTCTGAGTTTGATATTTATTGTAATTGATATATATAGTCAGTGCATCAATATCTTATGTTGCCATTTACTAAAAAGAATATTAATTTTCTATACGTCAATATGACAAAATACCGAGAAAATAACCTTGAACCAAAAAGTGACACAAAGTCATGGCTAAAAGAAAATTGGATAATGACAATCAATACTCAATAACAACATTTTTTAATCGTCGCCCCTTCAAAGTTTTTCATGTTTTCGGTTGTTTTGTGTTTATAATACACATACAAGACACACTTTGCTTGTATTGATGGCACCATTTGTGGAGAAATGTTAGCATTCGTTGCTGGTGTATCATTGTCAGGAATCTTGACTTCATCATTTTCCACCAGGTTATATACAGTTGCATTATTTCGTCTAGATCTTGTTTTTGTTTGTTTAAATCTTCGGGTTGTGATTGTTCGTTGTCGTCGTCGTCAGTGTTCTCACTAACCAGGCCCACTGAGAGGGCAGATCAGCCGGAGCAATGCTCCGGGACGTTGACATATAAACAAGTAGAAAGCTGCTTGCTTATGACAAACCGCGATGGACTTAGTTTGAGTAACATTATTTGGAGAATTGGAGGAGGAGGGGGGGGGGAGCTTTTGCCTTGGGGCCCAGAAATGCTCTTGTCGGTCCTGCATACAACCACATGTGGAATGTTATCATTGTCTTGGGTCATTTTGGTTTTCATCAAAATGTCGCAGTCACGTTCGTTTTGGAGTTGGTGATTGTTTTGAATATTTAATTTTTGTTTTTGAAGTCGCATATTTTTGTACCGTACACAAAACGCAATTCCCTGCTCGAAATGCAATTTGTTTACATGGTGTTGTACATAGTTCTTTTCTTCTTTACACAAGGAGACTTTGTAGGTGAATTTTCATTAGTTGATACATTTTGAAAAAGTCGTCGTTTTCCAGGACAAACATTTAGTTGTGGGTTTTTTTTTCGAGTCATATTGCCTTTCATCCAACGAAATCTGAAAATAATGAAAATTATGTATTTATTACCCAAATGTAATATACTATACCATTTTTAACTTCAAAACTAGAGGGTATAATGTGTCCTGGTGTAACATTGATATGTTGTAATTATACATTCATTTTCTCAACATAAATAATCAAATGGTAGATCCCACTGCTTTAAAAATCACTTACTATTCAAACTATAGAAGAATTTAGCCGTTTTATCTAATATGCGTGTGGCCGACACCCTTCGTCACACATGAGTGTAGCCGACATCATATTCCGATTTCGTCCTCAGTAGACAAATCGTTGCGAATTTTTCCGTCGTCTTATGTCAGTTGGATTTGTAATTAATTTTCGAACACTCAGTAATATGTTTCTCTCGTCTATATATGTGCAATAAGGTAAACGGATCATTTTCAGTGAAACTGTCTCCGATATCCTACGTTATTTTCACCTGTGGCGAAAACATTGTCGAAGTGTTTGAGAGTTTGACAACAAGCTTTTGAACGATGGACACACCGTTGTTTAGCGGATATTTAGATGCATTTGACGCACTATCATATTCAATGTTATCCATACAATAACTAATGCTATAAGTAAAAACTTACCTTCAAGTGACAAAAATGGCGTCCAGAATTGGGGTCCGACATCCTACGTTGTGACGTACATTCTCCCCCTGAATATGATACCAAAAATAATCATTAGATGATTTTTATGCGTTATAAAAATAAATGGATGTCACAATAATAAATTTATCAAAACAAGTAATAGAGTACACCAAAAGATGCATAAACAACATTTTTTTTTTAGAAAATAAGAAATATAAAGAAGAACAAAATATTTATAAATGCGGAGTGCATATGGAGTGGGCATATCTTAACAACTCCAAGAAATGGTCAAACACTCATTCTAAAACTTCTGTGTTCTTTACAACTAAAATCTTCATTAAATACAAATTGTGTTCACAAGAAAGTTAAAGCCTTTATTTTGAATCATCATTATACCTCCCGCAAACAAAATTGGGGTGGGGGTATATAGGAATCACACTGTCCGTCCGTCCGTCCATGTACCTTGTAAGCGCAACTCCTCCTAAACGGCTTATTGGATTTTGATGAAACTTTACACATTTGTAGTACACTACCTGCAGATGTGTATGAAGGAATATGGTTGCTGTCCAAAATTTTAAAGGGGAGATATTTCAACTTATACTGTCCGTACGTCCATGTACCTTGTAAGCGCAACTCCTCCTAAACGGCTTATTTGATTTTTATGAAACTGTACACACTTGTAGTACACTACCTGTAGATGTGCATGAAGGAATATGGTTGCTGTCTAAAATTTAAAAGGGGAGATCATTCAACTTATACTTTCACGAAAAGGGAGTGGGGCATGTACCTTGTAATCGCAACTCCTCCTAAACGGCTTATTGTCTTTTTATGAAACTTTACACACTTGTAGAACACTGCCTGCAGATGTGCATGAAGGAATATGGTTGCTGTCCAAAATTTAAAAGGGGAGATAATTCAACTTATACATTCACGAAAGGGGGTGGGGGCATGTACCTTGTAAGCGCAACTCCTCCTAAACGGCTTATTGGATTTTTATGAAGCTTTACACACTTGTAGTACACTACCGTACCTGCAGATGTGCATGAAGGAATATGGTTGCTGTCCAAAATTTAAAAGGGGGGATAATTCAACTTATACTTTCACGAGAAGTGGGGGGGGGGCATGTACCTTGTAAGCACAACTCCTACTAAGCTGCAAGCGGGGGGTATCACTCAGTGGGGTCACTCACAGTTCTAGTTGGTTTTAACCGTTTGTAGACTTTTTGTACTTTCGTTACAGGCATCGCCCACTCACCTGGAGAACCATGTTAAGGGGACAATCATTTGATGGTGGCCATTAAGAGACAGAAGCTGAAGCTGATATGCTTAATAGAGGGACGGAAGACCTCTCTCTCTCTCTCTTTTTTTAGGGGGAGAGGGGCGAACGTCCCCACCGCCACCCTCTGGATTCGCCACTGGTTTTACCTATATTTTTCCGGAATAAATACTTAAAACGACCATCAATGGACTTTGACTTTTGAAATTTAACATCTTCCGGTGAAGTCGTTTACAAGGAACGCTGATGACATTAAAACACATGGTTGCCGATTTATTTTACGATTTTGTGAGCATTTTATTGGTTTAAGTTGCTAAATTCAAAATGCCATTAAATTGGAAAATATCAGTAACTTTATAGCATCACAGTCTATTTATACATAAAAGAAAAACAACTGTAGACATGAAGGTTGGTGAATTTTGTTATGAAATGCATTTCCATTACTGACTTCCACTTCAAAAGATAAGCTAGATTTTTCCTACTAGAATCGAAATAATTCATGGAAGCCAGAGTTTGTATCACGCTTTAACATGGGTAACATTATTTTCGTTGCATTTTATCCCTCGGGATAAAATGTTTACGAAAATAATGTTACCCATGTTAAAACTGTATACAAACTCTGGCTTCCATAAATTATTTCTTAAATCAAAACCGTTGTTGGACTTAGTAACAACCATCAAGAAGATCGTAGATGCACAGTTCAAGGACTTGGTGTGATGTTAGTATCTAGAGGACAATGCCGAGTCGCATACTGACTTGGACATCTCGGTACTCGCTACTGGACAGTTCGGGACATGGATGAGATAATTCGGTACTGACCACAATTGTTTGGTACTTATTAAATTGTCAATATTTTAGTACTAGTAGTTCCGTCTTTAATATATGACCCAAAAGTGGATGGATATGTGTTTTTGATAGTTCCAATGTAGATCGATCCCGGAGATCGTTGTTTTTGTATTGATTTTTATTTTCATTATTTTGACCTTTGCTTCAGATTATCTGATATCCCCACAGGAGCTTGAATCGCTTTCATAGAGGTCACGCGGCCTATATACTAACAAGGGATGTAACGACCAACGTAGCCAAGCCACTACCAGTTCTGTTTCAGGCTTGAAAAAAATATTAAAAAATCACACATTCAAACAATCTTTGTTGTCATTCGCTAGCATATTGATTTATCTTTCCGACGAGACATAATTTTTCACAACTGCTCCACTCTAGAAGTCATAGCACCCCTGCAAACTTGAAACTTTGCTCCAAAATAGGTCACCAATGTTTTGCTATGACGGACAGTCAACGGTAAAACTCCAAGAGTAAAGAGCACAATTGCGGACAATATCCGCATAAATCCTGACTGTCGTAAATACCTATGAAAGCCTTCACCAGAACAGTTCACATACATGTAGTGCAGACGAACAGCGGTAACTCACGTTTTTCCAGTCCGGTATGAATCCTTTCAAATCTTGGATGCCATTGTTAAAAGTACACAGCAGCAAATGAAATCTGTCATCTGATTGGTTAATATTTCTCACGACACGTCCACTTTCTGATAACGCTTGAAATATATGCTTTAAAAAAAATTCAGTGAAAATTACTTTTAGAATAAGTAAAAACACGTACCCTGTCAGATGACAGCTCTATATTCTTGGGGTTTTACCACTGACTGTCCGTCATAGCAAAACATTGGTGACCTGTTTTGGAGCAAAGTTTCAAGTTTGCAGGGGTGCTATGACTTCTAGAGTGAAGCAGTTGTGAAAAATTATGTCTCGTCGGAAAGATAAATCAATATGCTAGCCAATGACAACAAAGATTGTTTGAATGTGTGATTTTTTTATATTTTTTTCAAGCCTGAAACAGAACTGGTAGTGGCTTGGTCGTTACATCCCTTGTTAGTATATAGGGTGTATAGGCCGCGTGACCTCTATGAAAGCGATTCAAGCCCCTGTGGATATCCCCGATGTTCGTCACCCTAACGATTCTTCAATAATTTCTATTATCATAAACATTTGATTATATTTTGTTTATGATGATTAAAAAAACACATAAAAATGTGCATAAACCCAACAAAGCCAATTACAATCAGGCGTCATCCTACAAGTCTAACAAGTGTAGTAGCAAAAATCATGGAAAGGATCATAACATACAGGTTAGAAGGATTTGCTGAGACTTTCAACATAATTGATCCAGAACAGGAAGGTGTTAGGCATTTTAGATCAACAACAAATGCACAAATGTCAATTACTCAAGATATATTTAATGGCTTCAACAAATCACAAAGCACAGCTGCGGTCTTCATAGATTTTGAAAAGGCATATGACAGTGTGTGGAGAGTTTAGTTTATGATGATTTTATTTGTTAAATTAACAAAAGGGATAGGACACAAGTTTTGCCAACTTATGAAGTCTTCTCCCATTAATACAATAATTTCACATAGTATAATGATCATTCTGAGCATGCATATAATACATATAGAAAATACATTGTAAATAAAGTAATATACGAATTAATAACAAAAAATAAAAATTGTGTTGGATGTATGCGAGGTTGGAGAGTAGATAATTATCGAGTAATTATACTACAAGGAATCTTTTTGAAGATTTAATAAAATTGAAAACGTGTTTGAAGATATTAATATTTTCTTCGTATGTTAAGTCATCGGACCCGCGAGTTAGTATATTCAGATCGATTGTCTGTACCCAATTTAAATTATTCATCATATTAAGTCTTATTTCGGTATACTTAGGACAAGTAAAAAAATAATGGAATGCATCTTCCCGTGGGGCTCCACAGGAACAAGCAGCATCATTTACTATATTGACCTTTGATAGATCATAATTTAGAAATGAATACGAGTTACGAAGTTGAGTTAGAATGATATTAAGTTTTCTGGGACCATAATAAAAATGTTTCGGGATACGTTTTGTATTATCTGACTGTTCCTTTCGAATGGCTTTTTTGAATTTAGTTAATGTGTCAAGATTACGATCAGATTGATCTAGCCGGTTCCAGAGTTTAACAGTAGATGGAATAAAAGATTCAGTTGTGATTGAGAGTCTACAAAAAGGTATTATTAAATCCGAACCGTTTCGTAAGGGGTAAATAGTTGTGCTTTGTACAGTAGGAGGAATAAGTTCTCTGAGATAATTTGGTGCATGTCCGTTCTTTATATTATAAAATAATTGGAGTTTCCTATTATGTCTTCTACTAGAGAGAGTAGTCCATCCTGTTTCTGAGTACAATTTGTCCGTTTTTGTAAAAATTGGTAAACCAGTAACAATCCTTGCAGCATCTAGTTGCAATTTTTCAAGTTTGGTTGAATTACACAATCCACAATTATCCCATATTTCACAGGCATATTCAAAAATTGGGCGGATATATACGAAGTACAGTTTTTCAGTGTGGAGAGAAGGATTAATGGTCAAACTATTTAGAAATGGTATTAATGGAGAAATGTGGATTTGGATCAATGCTTTTCTAAGCCACCAAGAAGCTAGATGCATTGTCAACACCCATACAGGAAACTGGTATCAAACACATATTGGCCTTCCACAAGGATCCGTAATATATCCTATTCTATTCAATATTTTTTATAAAGGATATGTTCTCAAAGGTTTCAGCAGATAAATTCAAATTTGCTGATCTGGCATACAAACTCAGATAAAAAAATTATAGAATAAAATCTACAAGAAGACATGAACAAAATACTGAAATGGAGTCGACAATGGAGAATGAAAATTAGCAGGGATAAAACCGAATTTTGTGTGTTCAGCTGAGAAAAACAAGATAAGGAAACAATAAAACTGAGAATCGACAACCAACAACTGAAATACAATAAAAACCCAAAAGTTCTGGGAATGATTCTGGATGAGCAGTTGACATTTAATGAGCACTTAGAATACATCACCAAAAGAGCAAAAAGATCACATGGCATTATTAGAGAAATCAAAGGAATAGGCAAAATTCCAACAAAGTCCCTTCTACAAATATATGACAGCATGGTGTGCTCAATATTTAATTATGCAAGCAGTATGTGGCAAATAGGCAAAACCAACAGCCTAGACAAGATAAATGAAATTCAACGCAAAGGATTAGCCATGTGCTTAGATCTACCAACTCAATCTAGTATGGAGACATTAGAAGTCATTAGTGCAACATTACCAGTGGATCTAAGAAGAGAAGAAATTGCAATAAGACAATTAGGAAAAATAAACTCTTACAATAATATCGTACCAATACAAAGAAAATTAGAAGAATGGAAAGAAATAGAAACACCAGAAACACATATATCACCACTAGGAAAGATGTACCAACAAGGAGTAGATATGAAAAAGACAGAAAATATTGATATTGAGTCAACTGAACCACAGTATCAATTTCAAGGGCTTATTAACACCGTACATCGGCCTGACTATTGGAGAAATTTAGGGAGCTCTAAGACCAGAACAAAACATCAGGAAGAAGAAGGCCGTAGAATCATCAATGACCAACTTAATTTGCAATCTGTCAACTCTGCCATTGCGTTTACAGACGGTTCTTGTATGGGGAATTCTGGTCCCTGTGGTTCGGGAGCAATTATTTACAGCAACGACGAGGAAATAAAATTAAAAAGAGCTATATCTAACAGAGGTTCAATTCTTTTGGCAGAATTGATGGCCATCAAAATTGTGCTAGGTCATGTAATTGGTACAAGAAACTCAAATTTAGACAACATAACCATATTCTCCGACAGCCAGACAGCAATTGGTATACTAACCCTAAATTGGAAGAGTGAAAACTATTTTCAAGGCATTAATGAAATTAAAAAACAAATTAAATATCTCAAAGACCAAGGAATTACAACAAACATAATATGGACACCCGGACATGCTGAAGTAAATGGAAATGAAATAGCTGACAATCTAGCTAAGGAAGCAGCAAAGGAAGTTGAAACAATTGTAAGGCCATCCTAAAAAATTTCTACGTTTAACATCACCCGCGCGCGTAGGTTTTGAAAATTTGCCAAAAATAAAAAACAAACACACATTGCGTGAAATGTTATTTTACACTGAAATCTCATGAAGTTATTAGAAAAACCTGATATTTCATACCCATGAACTGTTAATTTCTCATGTTTAATTAATTAAACTATTAATTACAGTTCTAAATCATCTTTATTGATGCTAAACACTGTGCTTTGCACATCTTCAGGCTATCAATTGAGCACTAAAAAAAATACTGAAATTATTCTTAGGTTGTTTGATTTTTTTTTTTTTTTTTTTTTTCCTCCCTCCCTCCTAGGTTTTGGTACCCTACCTTGATGTTAAACGTAGAATTAATTTAGGACGGCCTAATTGACAACCAAACAATAACTAAACAGGATGTTAAGAAGGCTGCAAGAGAATCAGTTACAAAGAAATGGCAAACAAGATGGGAAAACAGCAATAGTGAAAGACACTACTTCCGATTCCACAAAACAGTAAAGGATAAAGTGAAAAAGAATTTACATTGTACCAAACAAACAAATGTACAACATAATGAACAGTCTAAGGTCCGGGTATAGCAAACTAAACTCCTACCAAAAACATATAAACCAACACATCAATACTGAGAACTGTGAATTCTGTAACCAAAAAGAAGACGTATAACACTTCCTGCTACACTGCAAAAATTACGAAATGATTCGTGAAGAACTAATCCAAAAACTATATTTCATCAAAGGGAACCTCCAAGTAGATCTAGATATTCTCCTAGAAGTCAACTCCGAAGACAGCGAAAATATTATACCGGTCCTTTGCGAGTACATTGAGGCCACCGGGAGATTTTAAAATCTCGTAACTGTTAATAATCTTAATATCTGCCGTAGTTTTATTTCTTTTATTTTTTGTTTTTATTTTCATCAAAGCGGAAGTTTTTTTTTATATTTTAGCGCCACCTACAAATAGTACATTGAGAAAATACAAGGGAGATAAAAAATTACATTCGCGAGATTCACAGTACATGCGAGATTATACTGTCAAGTCGACAAAGATTGAAGATTGAAGATAAACAACGTCTAAATGTAAAAAAAAATATAGAAAACAGTTTTTAAATTCAATCAAATTATTATTATTATTCAGTACCGAAATGTCCAGTACCGAGTACCGAAATGTCGCATATGTTCAGTACCGAGATGGCCAGTTCCCAAGATGTCCCGGCCTGGTACCAGTGATAACCACCACCCCCACCACCACACCCTCCCCCCCCTACTTTTTTTTTGTAATGTGGTCAAAAGTACATTTCCGCGTGATGTCTTCAACCTCCTCTAAAATAACTAAAGGGGAAAAACAAATGTATTTGATGTTAACTGTGCCAATTACCCACTTAGTGCACGCCTTCATTCAATGGTGTGCATCATTTCCTTTGCTGACAAACACAGTTTTAGACCGGAAACCATCCGGGATTGGAATAACTTAGATCCAGTAATACTTCAAATAACAATAGAATCAGTAGATGAATGCAACATATTCTCAGAAACTATTAGATCCACACGTTTAGACTAAAGCCTCTTGACTCATGGGCGGTGCAAAAATGCCTTATTTGATGTAGCACCTGACAAGATGAAGATGAAGATGTACGCTATGGCGGCCGCCATTAAAAACATGGATTCAGCCTTTACCTGACCCCTCTAACAACAACAAAATCCGAGGGGTCACGAGTACCTTACTTGTTACTTGTTTTGTAACTTCCTCCATTGAATATGGAGCACTGCTTGAATGAAGCATATTTTTAAGCGGTATGTACATCATCGTTAAACAAACATAAAAAGCACCCGCACCCACTAAAAGCTTGTTAATTATAAAAGTCCATGCATATAATACATCACTAAAATCCGGTTAATCTGTTGAATGAGTCTACCATCTCGTATATCATACATCGTTAAAAACTAGTTAGAATTCACGCATATTTAAAAAGTCATATCTCCATGCATATACATATTTAAAACAGTAGCTCAGGCTAAGATCACGGATTAGTAGTTAAAAGGCGTCACATCTATACATTGTGCTATATACATTGCAAGTGTAAAAACATGTGTTATACGCATCCATAAAAACACAACAATAAAAGCAGTTTTTAACACACACGGTCTAGACTGTGGAATTCACATATAAAATATATATTCCCAATTTGCGATAACTAAAGTTATCGTTCTTGAATCGAGTTATATTTTCCTGACAGAGGATATGTACATTTCCGATTACATAACTTAGGAACGTCACATAAGGTCAGTTTAATATTAAGAACGTTTAAAAATTGAAAAAAAACTGTATTCTCATTCAAATAAAATCCGATTTATTGGAATTATTTTATTTAGCTTTTTACATTGTATATGGGTAGATTCTATGAGATGTGTATTTTTATTTCATATCCTGAATGACGTAATAATTAATAAATCCCTTTTATATTCAGAGATGTAGCATTTTCTCGTAAAATCAACTTTTCTGTTAAAATTATGGACGTTGATAGCGATGTATGCAAAATGCATTCCGATTTCCGCAGTCGAATCATTTGTCTTATTTCCTTTTACAGGGGATTACCTTAATCTTGAAATGTTCAAGATATTTTATCTGCTCGGAGTCTATTAAAAAGATGTCTATTTTTGCATGATATTAGTTTTGTTTTCTTTTTCTTTTTGAAGAGATCAATGCAGATTCCCATAAAAATTCCGACAGGCTCCATTCAGGATAAAAAAAAATTGAATATTTTACGTTTAGTTATATTCATACATGGTTCATGACTATTCATTATTTGGTTCCACTGCGGATTTTGTAATAAAAAAGGAACATTTGGGGTTTTTACCTAATTTAGCCATCTCCAAATGTAAGAGACGTCGGTTAGAAATATGACTGTAGAGTTAGACAGTCGACATCCGCTCCTTCCAAAAGCTGGATGCGAAAATGAAGATCTGACTCAGATTTTAAGGGGGGAGGTGCTTTCAATGCTGGTGTAAAGGAGAAAAACAAGAAAACAAACAAAATTAGAATGGTTAAAAATCAAAAACTTGCAACACAAAACTTTCTTTTTAACATGCATATAGTTTCCCTTTGGTAACATATAAAGACTTTCCCTTTTATGGAAAATATGCTTAAATATGATTTTATGAAATCTAGGCATCGTCTGTTTTATTATAGAGTTGCACCAATTTACATCAGGTACACCTTATATACCACAAAAAAAGAAAACAAAACTTATAAATTTGATCATTGTACCATAGCCGTAATCTTATAGTCGCTGTTTCGCGTTCCCTGCAGATCATACACTGAGAGTGCGAATCCTATCGGAACAGTTTTGTCTTGTTTTTTGTTTGTTTTTGTTTTGTTTTTTAGCAACATAATGTGTTTCGTTATTAATTGCGGTTAAAGTGATGAAAAAGGAGGCTATATTTATATTGGGGGGGGGGGGTTATACATACAAGAATTGTGAGTGTACAGTAGATTTGAATTGATTTTTCGAAAGCCGTACAACGAATATTTCCTAACATATGAAATCATAACACGAATTTACATGCAAGCTGTTATTTTCATATTTTTCTTTATCAATATTAACTATTCTGTCGGTTTTTTTGGGGGGTTTTTTTGGTTTTTTTTCGAACATCACCTAAACCGTCATAATCACTAAAAATAAAGCAATTTAGCACATGTCGTTTTTATCGGAAGCAAACCATCAGAGCTTCTTTTATATTTTTCTGTGCTTGGTAGTTATTTTCTTAAATATGTAGTTGAGAAATTAAATCGTCTGCTATGCTTACTAATTCGCATTTTACCCCATCACTACTGTAAATAATAAAATTACTTGACTAAATGCGGGAGCGCAGTAGTCATGATCGCATTGGCGCTGCCTTGTGATGGAATGTATAGTTCTAGAAGGTGGTGCGAATCCCATCAGTCCTCTTGTTTGTTTGTCTACATTGTTAAGATTAGCGTCAGAACGGCATTTTTGGCTGGAAGATTATGAGACTGTAAATGCATTTATTGCAAATAACCTATTTGTCGTCAGTACTTGGGCGGTATCCGAAATCCTGAGTAGCGGTCGAGAAGTGCATATATCTAAAAATACATCTTTAATATGACAGATAAGTTTCAATGGACAGAGGTGCGATCTCCAAATACACCATTGTTTTTTAAACGATATACCGATTGTTTGTTCTTGATCATTAAAGACAGAAAAAGCCACATTCGCGATCGTTTTATTTCCTATTCAAAATATTCCAGACGAAGAACATTATTTATTCAGAAAACAAGTGGGATCTGCTCTGACGGAAACCGAAAATTGGGATTTGCTTGTTGACTACAAGTCGAGATGATCGGCAAATGTTAGATACAGGTGTTCACCTATCTGATAAGCGCACATTGTTAATGAAGACGCACAGACCGTTTCAAACACAGTACAAAATATTCCATCGAATCAGCGTCTGCTTTTACAAATGGTGAAGAAACAAGAGATTCTATTATTTCTAATATGCTTTCAAATTTATCATGCCTTGTCTTCGGCCGCTCGAGTGTAATGAAAAAATAAAATGCGCTTTTTAATGAAAGGAGAGAAAATCTTTTAAAAAGAAAATATTCCTGCTTTCAGTGTACACTGAGGAAAATCGCGCAGTATTTCCGTTTTGCAGAAAAGTCTGGTGACAATCATCCAAAACATTTCAGAAAGTTAATTATGTACATGATTAATTTTCTGAAATTACAACTTATTCAGTGGTATGAAAATACAGATTTGGATATATTTGTACAAAAATGTTACAATTCCAGAGAAAAATATGTTTTAAAGTAAATAACTTATAGAAGTTAAAAAAAAAATGGAATGTTGTGTATATAATTTTAAAAGTTAAAGCCTCTAATGAACTGTCTATAGCAGCTCATTTTTTCATTGTCATCTGACCGGCTTTTTAAAAGATACGTCTCTACATCTTTGTCGGAGCGCAAGTTCATTCTTGTTAACACTGATTTTTTTCATTACATTTCCGTAGAAACTATACAAGTTCAGTCTTTTTTAAAGTTAGGAAGTCGTGAAGTGTTGCCTTGGAATCTACGTCAATTATTTTAATATTTTTCACACTTATTTATTATTTATTCAATCAATTTATTAAAAACCGTCAGGAAAACTTTTGCAACCGGAAATGCTATATACCCTCTGCCAAGGACGATTATTCAAATTACGAACGAGAACTCCATTTTCCGCAAAGAGGGAATATGTAGCTAACAGGTAAAAGCACTATGTTCTAGCTATATGGTATAAAAGTTAAAATAATGAATGTTTATCACATCTCTACTTAATTTTACTACTGCTTAAAATAGCTTTTATTCATGCACTACCACATAAAAGTTAAAATAAATGAATGTTCATCACTCTGTACATAGTCTTCATAGCACATTGTTATACTCCTGGTACATCCCCTATTTTCCTACAGCGTTCCAAGTGCAGATCGTAGCACATAGCTCTAGCCAGACTTTTTATTTCTTCCTGTTCTTTCGCATTACAGTTGACTTTTTTGCTAGTACCGTCCATTATCAGTTGAAGGAGATTTCCATGTTCTACTATTTTTTCATATCTATTTGCTGCATCTGCGTTGACATAGTTTCTAATTTTATGCAGGTATTTGCTCCTTATCACTTCGAGTTCATCACATTCTAATAAGAAATGTTCTATATTTTCTTCAGCCTTTCTACATATGAGACATATCGGGTTCATTCTTGGGTCATACTTGGCCCTTTTTACTTGTACCATATATGTTTGTGACAGCACCCGTGCTTTAACTTCCCCTACCCTGACATGTCTTGTATTGTGCTTCACACTTTTCCAGATGTTATGTACTTGTTTCAATGGCTGTTTTTGTATTTCTAAATATTGAAGGGTTGTTTTCTCCTGTTTTTCCATTTCAAACTTTTCTTTCCAGTGGCTGTTTGTTCTTTGGTCTATTAGTTTTTTCCAGTGGTATTTTGAAATGGGTTTTTGCAGGTATACACTGCACTTCTGGAGGCTGTATTTTTGTAGCGTTTTTTCCAATCTACCAATAAAGTCATCTGTTCTGAAATAGCTACTTGTCGGCATAGGATCTCATATTCAATTGTGACATTGTTCCTTGCTATATTCATGAAGAAGGTCAGTAGGTTTTTCTCTATGGTGATTTGTATAGGTTCAGCACCAATCATTACATAGACAGCTGTATTCGCTGTGTTGTTAGGCAGACCTTGTAGTTGTCTCAGAATCTTCCTCTGTGCTAACTCTAACATTTCATGGTCCTTATTAGTGAGGCTCATAATTTCTAGGCCATATGTACATCTTGGTATTGCGTATGTTCGCCATAACTTATGTGCTACTGCAGGTGAAAACCCACGTCTCACGTGCAGCCCTGCTCCCAATAGACTGTAAATTGTGGCTCTACCGGTCCTTATTCTGTCAGGTATGTCTACTTTATTTTTATCATTCCTTTTGATACAAAGATGTTTCGTCTCATATGTTGGTTTTATGGTGTTTTTACCAAACTTCAATTCTTGCTCAAATTTTCCTTTATTGTTGTAGATGATGGCATCACATTTGTCTGCATTGATTTTGACAAGATCTCTATTTGTATGGTAACTTACAATATCCAAAATTCCCTGAGTGTCTTCTATTGAGTTAGCAAGGACTGCAATGTCATCTGCACAGGTTGGCGCTGGAACTGGAATGTTCCCAATATTTGTTCCAATACCACTTTTAACTATGCTGTCTAGTATTACATTGTTGTAACATTTGTACAGGGAAGTAGATAGTTTTGCTCCTTGTTGAATGCCTTGCTTGACCTCTACTTTTTCTGAGTGTTGTCCTTCCCATTTTACTTTTATGTTCATTCCTCTGTATAGGTTTCTTAAGAGGATCCACAGTTTTCCCTTTATTCCATAATGGTATAGTTTGTTGAACAAGATCTCGTGGTTCAGTTTGTCAGAGGCTTTTTCTGCATCCAGTGTTACCAAAATTAGCAGATGTTTAAGTTGTTTGCTTCCTGCTATTGCTTCAGAGGTGATGAAAGCTGCACAGAGGGAGGAAACTCCTTCTGTAAAACCCCGTTGCAGGCTATTCTGTATAGAGTTGATTTTATCATCTATCCTGTCTTTTAATATGCTTTGTAATATTTTAGCAAAGATTTTTGTAACAGTTATTCCCCTGTAGCTAGCTGGTTTTGTTTTATCTTTGTCCTTCTTTAAAACTGGTGTTAGTATACCTCCCTTTAGAAATAGTGGGACATCTAGGTATATGATAACATTGTTTAGCACATGTACTATAAATGGTGTCAGTTCTTCTGTTGCAAGTTTATAGTGCTCTGCAGATATTCCATCCTCGTCTGTGGCCTTTCCGGATTTTAGCTTTCTAATAGCCTTAATGACATCTTCTGTTGAAACATGTTCTATCGCATTTCCATTTTCTCCTCCTAGTTTCTCTATTAAGCTATTCTGCAGTTCAAACATTTTGAGCTTTTCAGGATCGAAATTTTTCTCAAGAGCAGTTGTTGCAAGTTTTTGGAAGTGGTCTTTCCACATATCTAATATGCCTTGTCTATTGTCGGCTGACTTTCCATCCATCTTTAATATTTTTGTATTTGTTACATATGTTTTCCTTTGTTGGTTTACTAGTTTGAAGAAGAGTTAGGTGTCTGAACTTGATGCCTTCATAATTTGCTCTGCTGTTTTGTCCCTTTGTGAAGCGTAGGCCTGTCTTTGTGCCTTTCGAAATACCCTTTTTGCTGCCACCATTTTCACCTTCAGTTCATTCATTCGATCTTGTGGTTCATCATGTTGTTTCCATATTTTGTGCGCATCTTTTGCCTTTTTTGATGCGTCTCCTATTTTTTCATTCCATATTGATTTTCCCTTGGGTTTTGATTTTATTTTAGGTCTGTATTTGGACATCGACGCTTCTCCAGCTTTGTGTAGCACCTTTTCTAGATCTTTTACATCCCGCTCTACATCACCTTTTGAATTGCGCATTAGGCGAGCCATCCCATCAGTAATTGTCTCTTTGTATATTGAAGTGTCACAATCACTCCATTTTGGTTTAGCTATAATAACATTTGGTAATTCTCTAGCTTTTGTCAACTGGCAGTTCAGCGTAATTATTACTGGAACATGGTCTGATGTATTCTGTGGGCTCATATCAGATATATTGACCTCTTGTACTTTGTTTTTCAGCTGTCTGTTTTTTTCTAGCAGAAAATAATCGATCTGACCCACGGACAGTCCATTATGATGGTAAAATGTAGGTTTAGTAGAACATTTTTCTGTTGCTCCCAAATCTCTTTCCATGCAGTATACTTTGAGTATCTTATCATGTGGTGTTGTATGCCTGTGTAGGGACCCATTCATATCTCCACATATCATTATCTGATGTGTATCTTCGTACTTTATCATGATTTCATCCAGTTGCGCAAGGGTGTCCTTGTATTCCATATCTGAGTTATTACTGTTTGAAGGCATGTACACATTGATTAAGCATATTGGTTGCTGTTCTTGTTGTTTGTGTATTACCTGTATTCTGTTTCCTCCATCTGGTGTTACTTTGATATTGTCATCTATATCTTTATTCCATATGATTGCGACACCTCCATAACCTCTTTTCATGGATATATTGAAATCTGGGTCATTATCATCATCTACACTTTTTGCTACATAGGCTATATCCTTTGTGATGTCAGCTAGGATATTTTTCTCTGCATTGAAGAGCCAATGTTCCTGTAAACATAGGATACTTACTGTTTTAAGTAATGATTTTATATATTCAGTGTTGGACTTGACATTCTGTACATTGAGAGTACCTATAACGAGCTTCTCCCTTTTATTTTGTTCGACCTGTCGCAGTCTAAAAAATGATTTGGCTTTGGGTTTTGGTTTTCTGTGATCTTTTCAGTTTGAAGAGACCGTTCTGATCCTTCTGGACGGTGACCACTTCTCTCAGTACACCTTTGAGAGAACCTCTGGCAGCAGCCTGGTGAGATTGGGTCCGGCGGGGCGTCCCCACCGGAAGCCTGATGATGAGGATCAGAACCATCTCTTTTTCCTGGATCAATCGTTATCTGTTCGTTAGTCTGCACTGTGTTTATCATATAAGACTGTATCGATATGATCTTGACTTTCTTCAATCCGAGTTACAGGGCCGTCAGCATTTTTATTATCATCATTATTACTTTGTTGACTGGAGCCTGCTAATGGCAAATGTTGCTCTTTGTCGTTTCTGTTGTTCGTTGTATTCTTAGTCTGGTTAAGGACTACATTGTCAGATATTATCTGGCCTTTCTTGTTAGATACTTGCTGCTGTTCCCTCATAAGGCTGGAGTTTGTGTTACTTAGCCTCATCTGCTTCCTGATATGACTCACTTGTGATTGCTCTCTCTTTCTTGCATTCTTATATTCTGTCCTGGTAGTTCTCCGCCAGGGTGGACATATCCTCCTGGTCTGGTATGTACCACATTATCATTCACCATTGATGTAGGTTTATAGCTGTTTCTTTGCCTAGTGTGGTGGGTTTGTACAGGTACTTGGTAGTAATGTTGGGGTGCAGCATGTGTAGCTGGCCTGTATCCCATTGCATGGCCGTGGTATATTAGTGGCCCTTGATTGGTTTGTGCATACGCTCGATACTGTGGTATTTGTACAGGTGGTATTTGTACTGGTGGTATCTGCACTGGTCTAAAGTTATGCATTCTATCAGTATTCGAGTGGTGTACATGTAAATTAGGGTTTTGTCTTAAACTGTGGCCCGACTCTTGATCATTACTTTTGATATATGTATTTTGCCACATTCCTATGTCCCTCTGCATTTCTAGCATTTGCACCCAATTTTTAAGCTCACTGATGTCTATTTGGTGTTTCAGCTTTAAGTCTCTATTTTCCATCTCCAGTCTAAAGTTGTTGAGTATCTAATCAAGCTTACTATCTAATTGATCTTGTAGTTGGCCATAGCAGTTACAGCTAGTTTTGTTTGGCTTTTGATGTTTACATCATTAAGTGCTGAACTTTCTTCTACTTGCATTCGCAACAAGTTTATGGGGTTCTTGTAATCCCTGTTGGTATACTCCATCATTACTATTCCGGCTTTACATTGTGCAAGTTGTTCCTCAAGCTGTTGTGTATGTACATTTTCCTTGCTTCTCTGCTGCTTTTTCTGCTTATTCTTACCATTTTTTATGGAGTCGTCCACTATATTTGTGTTCTCGCTATTCATGGTTGTAGGTGAAATTTGCTTTGGCAGTCTCTTGTTGTGGCTTTTTATCTCTACTCTCTGCTTTATCTTTTTGCCGTCTTGTAATATGTTCATCTATACTGCTTTCTACTGTTGGTTTTTGAGTGGCGTGCTTATTTCTTTGATTTTGGCCCTCAATAGTTGACATGATATGATTGTCCTGGTTAAAATCATAGCTGTTGATTTTAGGGAACGTTGCATGCTTTTGTTTGTCTTGAGTTGTATTGTACATGGTGTAGTGACCTTCTGGGTTCTGCATTATCACTAAATTTTCCTCATTTATATCTATGTTGGATTGCTTTGGTATGGTTTCCTGTATATCTAATGCTTTACAGCTCTTACATGTATATCCTTGCTCCTCATTATAGTTATCTGGTAGATTTTCACATCTATAATGTATTGATTGTTTACATACCTCGCAGTCTATGGACGCATCATGATTTATTTCTTCACTGCATACTTCACAGATTGTGTATATTGGAGTGCAGTTGTTGACCTCTCTGTCATCAGCTACTAGTGCAAGTTCATTCTGACTTTGTACAGTATCGATATTCATATGCTGTATATGTTGACGTGCGTCTTGGTCTATGGCCTCAGGCGATCTTACCCAGCCTCCATGTAGGTCATCATCCTTCTTTTCATCGCATGTCCCTCCATCGATTGCCATTATACATATTTGCTCATTAGTTATTGAGACCAGGTTGGTATCTGGCGGTTCGGCCTGCAATGTTCTTTTCATTTTCTTTTTATGTTTCATATCTATGTTGTTTTCTTTGATTGCATTAATTTGGTCTTCAATTTGTTTATTTAGTTTCTTATAGCTCCCTTTTGTTTTCATATTTTCTTTAATTTCTTGCATATGTGTTATAAAGTGTTCCATGCCATGGCCATTGACTTCCATTCTTGATGTAGTATGGAACAAGTTTATGCGATATAATTGCCTGTTACTACTTCTGTTTATAACAGAGAAGGAGGTCCGTATACATAGCCCCTGGTTGTCATACTGGTTTGTTGGAGCTATTTTGTATGTACAGTGCTGGTCGAAGTATTTTTTCTAGTTCAATCTTTAAGACCTCGTATGCGCCTGCTGATAGTTCCAGTATAGGGATGTTCGCCGTGATTTCACAGGCTTGAGAATTTACCTGTGTGGTTGGCAGGAAACCAAAAATTTTGATTGTCTTTCAATGAAGGCTCAACTTTAAATTGTCATTATTATTTTGTTATTTACGATAATTTAATAATTCTTTCAGAAATGAAAATTATATAGCAATAATTAATTCACATCGAATGTTTGATAAAAATATTCAGAATAAAAAGATTGGAAATTCAATCTTGTTTTATTTAGTTTTAAAGCGTAAAAATGCATTATTTCATATTAGAATTATGAATTTATCATATCAAAATGAAAAAATGTAAACTGACAGAAACAATATGAATTTTCTTAAGTCTCTAAAACAATTAACAGAACCAAAATTGGTTGGAAATAAAAAAGTTATAAAAGTTTAAAAATTGGTTACTTTCCTGTCAATTACTTTATTGTTTTACTGCCAACCAATTATTTGATTAATGACATGCAAATTAGGCCAAGTTCGAATGGGACCCGGGATCGAACACACGTTACTCGGGTTCCATATGAACCACCCGGGAAAGTGTTAAAAATTGAAACAATGACGCAATTGAACTTTTGACCTTGTTTCTCATCTAACCCAGCGTCGACCCAGGGTTATTCGAGATCCAAGATGGCGACAGGAGGAAACGATGCAGAATTGTAAGTTTGTATTTTGATCATTTTAGACTTGAATTGTCAAATTTAACATTGATCACATATTTTTGTTTATTTCAATACTTTTTTATGATTTTGCTTTTGATTGCTGTGTCAATCTCGGATGAGGAAGGGAAAATCATTGTCTTATGGGCCAAATACATTGTATGTACCATGGTACATGTGTTTACGCACAGTCGCTTGAATTTCAATGATCTAAATAAAGGAAGAGTAAAAAAAAATATTGTATATGTATAGTATATAGGGGAAGTTATGAAATGCATTTTTGCTCCAAAATGTAAACAATCGTCATTAGGCCTAAACGGACGCAAAGGGATACGCTTCGTGGATATTTTTCTACACTAAGCATGTTTTTTATTCATCCGTATTGTAAGAACCTTCATTCCGAGCATTTTATAAACGTATGGGCCATTTTTTCACTGACGTTAAGCATCTGAGTTTGTTACAGTCGCCATGGTGGTACTCATCAGCAGTGAATGAAAAGTTTCCTAATTTCGAGTCAACAACGGCAATTTTCCGGATCAGGACAAGACATCAAGGGACTCAAAATATCTAGCACATAGGTAAAGTTGTGTACCCCTACTTAAAATGTATGTAGAAGCAAGGTTTTGCTGTGTTTTTCTTACCATGAAACAAGCTACAAAACGTCATCATCGAATTTTTGTGTCATTTTTATATTTTGCGCCATTTCAACTTTGTATATTATCTCCCCTTATATTCGTACAAGCGAAACATTGAACAGTCAAATATTGCTTTCTAAATTTCTCAAATGGTCTAATTAATCGATTAAAATTCATATGAAGTGATTACCGCTAAATTTATGATTTCACAGATGCTTTGAAATAGTATTTCTCATCCACTTGCTGAAGAGTACCACCATGGCGACTGTAACAAACTCAGATGCTGAACGTCAGTGAAAAAATGGTCCATACGTTTGTAAAATGCTCGGAATGAAGGTTCTTACAATACGGATGTATAAAAAAACATGTCTAGTGTAGAAAAATATCCACGAAGCGTATCACTTTGCGTCCGTTTAGGCCTAATGACGATTGTTTACATTTTGGCGCAAAAATGCATTTCACAACTTCCCCTATATACTATATATTATATATAATATTTGTTTTACTCTTTCTTTATTTAAATCATTGAAATTCAAGCCACTGTGGTTTACGTTTCTACACGGGAGAGACTTTTCAAACTTTTAATTGTCTTAACCAAGCAGAAAATCATACACGATTTGAATCGAGTAAGCAGGAGCATGTTAATGTACAATGTACAGATTTTCTCCCCCTGTTCGTGGTCAATGATTAATGTTAGATAATTAGTTTGGATTTTTTTTCTAAAAAAGTACCAACCCAATCAAATGGTCCCTGCCTACAGTATACATTTTTTGTCCTCTGCCGCAACGAGACGGAGGCACTAAGATCGTCGTCCGTCCGTCCGTCCGTCCGTCACACCTACCTTGTGGACGCAACTCCCCTGCAGGTAGAAAGATTGGGTAAATAAGGTAAAATTATTTCATCCTGTCATTGTGTAATTATTTTTTTTTTAATTGGAAAACATGTACAAATAGATCAGCCTTTTCGTAGATTAAGACCATTTCATGATTTCAACATATTAATATACATGTAAATTGTATTAAATATACCATGTGTAATTGTACATAAATGCTCTAGCCGTGAAATGTTCTCAGTTGACAAAAATACAGAAAAAAATCTTGATTGAAAATGATGCTCATGCTGGGAGTTACTCGAGATCGCAAAACAGCATCTAAATGGAAAGTTGCGCGCGCATCCAATTAATAGTAATATGACGTCACCCAACCCAATACCAGGGTTCTTATCGGGTTCCAACCGAACTTGGCCTTAGTGAATATGACATCACTAATGAGATTGGCGAACATTCCTATATAGTTTTGATGTTTCTCAACCATTACAATGTCTATTGTTCTTTTGCAAGCTTCCATCTTTTTATCTAGGGCCTTGCTTTTATCGATGTTGACTTTTTCATATTTGACTGCAGTATTCCGTCTTCCCACTAACTAGAGTTATCGTTCTTTCCCCAATATTCGGTGGGTATCTATTACTTCCGGTTTTGAATTTGCAAAGTCAACAAAAGTGCCGAATTCAAAATCTTCGACGAATATGAGCATTTCGTTATCATCAACAGTTGAGGACATTCTTAATTAAAAAAAAAATGAAATTCAAAGCTTTCTGAGGTCCGTCAATACCAAATTAACTGGAACAAAGCATCAACTTGCGCAAAGAGCATATGAAAAATTATCACAAGTGCGACGTGAAGGTGTTCTTGTTGAGAATGATGGCAACGTTAGCAATGCAGAAAATGCAACAATCAGTTCTTCAGATGTCAACACCCCTACATTTGAGGAACTCACAGCAGGGTGGACTAGCAATTTAAATAATATGCAAAAGATAACGCACACAGACGTTGAAAACTATTTGATTAATAGTAGACACAGGACTGTAGACAGAAAAAAAATGTCGTGTTATAGACAGTAAAGAGGGTACAATTTCCATAAAGAAGGTTATGTCCATAACATCATGATGAATGACATTAGTACCGAAAATCCTCTTTGCTACGTAAGATCAAAATGTTTTGCTTCTATGAAAAAAGATGTTTACACTCAGACGTGGCGCAGGATGTTGCGGCCTCTAACGTAACGTTATTTTAACGTACAAATGGCATTTTAACGTTGACGTTTAAAGAATACGTTTATCATTTTTGCTTATTATTTGTCAACTAAATTATTTATTATTATTATCTATGTAATATCTTGGTGGTTTTTTTTTGGTTTGATTACTGGTCAGCAAGTAGTTCTCGCCAAGAAGCAATTCTCGCCAACTTTCCCATTTAGCGCGAACGCTCGCGAATTTTCGTCCGATTTTTCCACCATCATTAAAGGACGCCGTACCAATCCTCCGTATAAATTTTTATCAAATTGCATTGTGAAATATCGTTAAAATCGAGTAAAAACCCTACTGCACCCCACATTCTGTCATAACATCAACAGGGGGTCACGTGTGTCGGTACTCTTAAAATAGAAAAACACATGGTGTGATCATCGGGGAATCTAGTGACACCATATTTCCAATTTATTTCTACAAATCTTTCAAAAAGTGTAACACTTTGCCTTATTACTCATCCCTACAATCCAAAATACTCACGATTGCAGAACAAAAATAGATTCCATGTGAATGCAAATGGCTGCCTGCTCATGCACTGTTTATGTCATCAATTACCTTGACCGCTAATTTATAGACGAATCCTTTATTATCACATTTGGAAACAAAAAAAGGAGAAAGTATTTAAATTAATTCTAGAAAAACTGGATTTATTACTTTTCATCAAGAAAATGAAAATTATCAGGTAAACCACAGTTGAAAAGGATGTATTTTACAAAATGGGGGAGCGGCGTGGGGATGGCATGACAGCTATTAAAACAGCGACGAATAATTGTCAGAGTTTTCTACAAACTAACACAAAAACCGGTAAACTTTTTAAGAAAACGTTTTAATCTTAAAAAATGTCGTTTTTCTTTCCTTATAATGCTTTAGCTTCACCAAAAACCATATTGCTGAAAGTTGACGAGAATTGCTTCTGTTGCGGCCATTTTCTGTTAAAAAACGCAACATCGTAATAATGGATCCCCGATCAGTGTGCGCTCTCCTTTATGAAAATTAATTTCGTAGGTAAATCGTTATGGTTCATGCAAAAAAATAATGGGGTGAAACAAAGGTTTCTCGCCTGCTTCTTAAAAATATTCGATAAAAAACGTAAAAAATGGCGAGAACTACTCGCTGACCAGTAAGTGTTTTTTTTTGTTTGTTTGTGATTTGTTGTTTTGACGGACGGACGCAAAGTGACGCCAATATCGTGGCGTGAGCGTCAAAACGTAAAATCGTGAACAACGTCGTTGGGACATTTGGGCTAGACACACCATTTTCTTAATAGTTTTAAAGAAAAGAATAACTGGATTCTGTAAATTTCTACCCGGATTCTTGAGTAAAAACGCATATTCAAAATATTTTTTTGTCATTTAAAAATATCGACCATTTTGTTCAAATAACACCCTAAAATTAGCGTGGTTATCGAAGAAACGCACATTTTGGCAAGTGGGACAAAATGGCTAGACACAGAAAATGCCGTTTTTCTCCTACATTAGAAGTACATTTTATTATGTTTTATGGAAAATTAAAATTTTAAGAAAAACGCATTTTCGTAATACCACGAGTTTTCATTTTAGATAAGGATTGAATGAATTATTACTTACCAATATTTTGTCATGCCGAAACCATGGACATATTTACAGATTTGTCCGCTTTATTGCGTCATCAATTGCAAAGTTATGACGTCACGAAACGTCAATCAAACAATGACGTTATCAACAGTAATTACCGTTGATCAATCATGCAAAAAACTGGTCGTTTATCTTTTTTAATAAAAAAGTTATAATAACTTTAAGTTTCGCGGTGCACTCGCTTTGTTACAAATTTACAGCCCAAAACTTGGGTAATAGTGCTTAATAAACGATGCATACATTTACATTTTCGTATATTTGTGGATTAAAT
>MJUT01052669.1:582291-592652 GCA_002080005.1 Gigantidas platifrons | reverse complement strand
AAAAACCTTTTTGTGAGAAACTACTCAACAAATTGAATATTTTGCATTATATGAATGTTACTTGGATGGTTCTACACCTGATCTATTATTTTGGTGCAGATCGGAAATCCAACATGGCTGCCAGTCCAGTGTCAATAATGTGTTATTATTGGTTGAAACTTTGAAGATCTTCTTGTCAGAAACTCAGCCGATGGAATTTTAACATCATAGATATGATGACTGGGTAGTCCTCTACTAAGTTTGTTATTTTTGTGTCAATCGGAAATCCAGGATGGCAGCCACTGGGTGACTTATTGCACCCTATGGGAATTAGGATCTGACCTCCTTATTGGAAATCAAACATGGCAGCGAGGGGAAGATAATGCTTTCTGACTGGTCAATCTTTAAAAATCTTCCTGTCAGAAACTACTGAGCTGATTTAATTGATTTGTGGTATGAATGATCTATGGATGGTCCTCTACCTAAATTGGGCGTAATAAAAAATAAATCCTGTGTTTCCGGTAACATGCTTGAAAAAAATAGTGTTGATCGGTTGGTAATATTTTTTATTTTTCCAAAACCTTTTACACAGGTTATATAGGGGACCCATCTTCACTTTAACAGTGCTTGTTCAAAAATGTCACAAACAGTTTGGGAAAGTACCAAAAATTAAGGTTGGTCAGGGTACCGGAAACACAGTATTTAAGAAATATTTTCCTTGTGTATTTGGTGCCGATTGGAAATTCAAGGTGACCTCCATTGACGGATGAAGTTTAACATACCGGTAGGTCCTTTACCAGAATTGGAATTTTGGTGTTGATCGGTAATTAAACATGGCTGTCAGGGGTAGATAATGTTTTCTGATTCGTCAATCTTTAAAAATCTTCTGGTCAGAAACTACTGATTCAATTGAATTTATTTTCTGGTGTGAATGGATGGTCCTCTACCTAAGTTGTAAACTTGGTTCCGATTGGAAATTCAAGATGGCCACCATAGACGAACAAAGTTTAACATAGAAGCCTACAAGACCCAATGGGAATTTGTACTGAGTTGTTCTTCTCAGAAAGTTCAAAGCTAGTTGACTTGATTTGTTCTATGCTGCTCCTATCTGCAAACAGAAAGACTTGAAAAATATGCTTGTTGATAACCTTCTTCCAGAATTAAAACTTAAGCACAGTCTTCACGCTTAACTTTTCAGGGCATAGGCCCACAGGTCCTGCACTGTAACAAATCTACAGGCCCACCCTAAATTTTGCAGGCCTCCATTTTCGTAGTCCGCGTGAAACAATTATTTAAAGTTTAAGAAACAAAAAAGTTAACTTACTATATATATAAGACATCCTGCACAAGGCACGGGATACCTGTCATAGTCAGCGTGAAACAATTATTTAAAGTTTAAGAAATAAAAAAGTTATTCTACTAAGACATTCTGCACAAGGCGTGGGATACCTGTCGTAGTCCGCGTGAAACAATTATTTAAAGTTTAAGAAATAAAAAAAGTTAACCTACTAAGACATCCTGCACAAGGTGCAGGATACCTGTCGTAGTCCATGTGAAACAATTATTTAAAGTTTAAGAAATAAAAAAGTTAACCTACTAAGACATCCTTGCACAAGACATGGGATACCTGTCGTAGTCCGCGTGAAACAATTCTTTAAAGTTTAAGAAATAAAAAAGTTAACCTATTAAGACATCATGCACAAGGCACAGGATACCTGTCGTAGTCCGCGTGAAACAATTATTTCAAGTTAAAAAATATTTGTATTTATTATTGATGAAACGTATGTGGGCAGTTTAAACAAAAATGGCTATTAAAAAAATTGAGGAAATATGCCAAAATTAGACCTACTAAAAACCCAATTTTCTTATTAGTTTCTAATTGTATATAATTCAAGTTTATAAATCTAGTTGGATTAAGCATATTGAACAAAAAGAATTTTTTTTAAACATTTTTTTGCAAGCAAAGTGTCATAAAATTTTAATGCATACAGAGTAATGTATATGCTTGGTTACTTCAGTTGTGTAACAAAGATATGATATTTTTTGTTTTCAAATAATAAGTTATGCATGATATTTCATTTTTAAGTCACAAGTTCCAAGTGATATAGATTAAATTTGTTAAAAAGATAGATTTTCTTATTTTTTGCCTTGGTTTTTATCAATATGATGTCTAATAGTTTTTGTAGTGCTAAAGAAAACCAAAAGTTTCCAAAAACATTACCTAATAATCTTAGTTTAATGAATAAGGAACACCGTACACAAAAAATTACATGAATATGTTGCCTAGTGACAGAGAAATAGAAGCCTAAAGTTAAGATATACTTTGCTTACAAGTGTTGCACTCCTGACAATTATCTTTTACTTTAAAAAAAAAAACCAATGCTGTTAGCAAAATACATTTATTTTGTCCCAAAATTGTTTTCATGAGCAATATATGAAGAAGTTTTTATATGAAATACAGCATATTTTTTTTTATTTTGTTGAAAAATCTCTTTAAAAAAATCTTTTTGTGCATATTCATATTTTTAAGCAATAATCAACTGTTGAGTGAAGATTAAAGTACAAAAATTAACTGCAGCTTAAAAATTATTGTGCCTTCATCTAATGGAAACTAATTAATACTTTATTTTCGAGAAATCAATCATTTTGGAACCTGAAAGTACACAAATTTCAATGCTCCCAATATGGTTAGAATGTTGCACTCCTGACATAACTATATAGAGGGTTAGAAAAAGCATCTAAAGTCAGATAATGTTATGAAATGGAATTTTATTTTAATTTATAACTAAAACAAATGATGTTTCTCTCTAGTGTAATATTTCTACCAAATTCAACTTTACAGCCTACTTAGATAATTGAAATCATAACTTATAAAAATGGAACTATCAGACAGGAGAATGAATTATTACTTACCAAAAACATTTTACAATTACCAGTTACCATATCGATCATAATTTGATATTACAGTCACATTGAAATAAGATTATAACTGATTTGTTTCATGCATAAAACCTATTTTCATACAGTTCATTATGTTGCACTCCTGACACTGAGTATTCTAATAGTCAAATATGAGTTACTAAATTCAAATAAAAGGTGTATTTCTTATTGCTTAATATCATAACCCTTTTTTACAACTTCGTTACCCTCTTTCATCACAAAGCAATAATAAATACAAGTGAGAAAAAAATATTTGTTATGATATTTTCTTTTATTCTAAATTTTCTGAAATTCTGATTTGCGATAAAGGCGGTAGCCAGGCCTTGAAATTAATTTACCATAAATGCACTTTACTGCAAAAAGCAAAAGAAAATAGTCTTTTGTAATAAAACTTAAACTTGTTTTTAATATTAAGCCACTTTACAACAGATATATTGGCTACCTTATGAGATTAAATGTGTTGCACTCCTGACCTTAAAACATTTGAAATACATTCTGTAGAGAAAAAAAATAATTACAAATGGTTGTTTTGTTATGTATTAAACTCTGACTTTACACATTCAATGTAAAAAGCAAAACATGTAATTATAAAAACTTAATGCATCTTTATTAATCTGAAATGAGAATCATGATTCAAATGAAGGTGAAATGATTGAAAGTTTAACATTAATCATTTACCAAGCACTGAATGATGAGTGAAACACTTATGGGTTTCTTTATTAATGTGTCATAACTTATTTGATATTGTTTTTGTAAAGATTACTTTAATCAGAGGCAAAACAAAATGTCTTAAAGTGAACATGGTGGAAATGTATCAAAATTAGTTGCACCCCTGACATGAATTGAATGCTCCCAGTGGAAACATTAATACAGTATTGGACAAAGTAGTGACTGTCAACTATTCTTTGGACTGGGGTTTCTTGAAAAATAAAACAAAATGATATATTTTATTCATTTCTATAGAACTGTGATAATTTAAACATCAAATGTTGCACTCCTGACATTTTATATTACCTCAATAAATCTTTCATTTAATTAATACTTTACACTTTTATTGCAATATATGCTATTTATTTTAAAGACAATATACAATAAATATATCTGATGAAGCAATTGCCCATTAGAAAAGAGATATTTAAGCTGTAGATAAGTATTTATTCAAAACCACAAAATATTTTGTTGCACTCCTGACAGAGTAGGTACTTTATTTAATTGAATATTTAAATACATGAACATATCGGAAAACACTTAATTTTATGCTTAAAAGAAAGCTTATACAGTGAAAAGTTATTTTCTATAACTTTTAATAATGCAGTATGCATATTATTTTTTTGTGACTCTTTTGAAAAAGTGTTATTTTTAAAAGATGTCCCAAAAAAGTGTTGCACTCCTGACTTTTTTGGCGTCTTTTTCTGTTATAACTTTCTTGTCATTAAAGATAGATAAAAGATTTTTTGCAGAATTATTCTTGATACAGGGACACATATTTTGAAACAACATTGATAATCATAGGAACCACCTAGGCGGGTAAATATGAAATTAGCCATTTTTTTTAAAACTGCCCATATACACATCAATTTATTCAAAACCAAAGCACAAAACAATGGTCGTTTGTCCGTCAGTCGAAACACAGTAAAACTTATTTAAGCATACATTAAAATTTAATGTCACGATACTGAATTAAATGTTCGTTTCTTTTTCTTTTGACCCTTTGTAAATTACAAAAAAAGGGTGCACTTGACTCGCAGCCGCAAGTGATAAAGTTTACCAGTTGCTTGCCCATGGTCGGTGGTTCTCTCCGGGTATACCGGCTTCCTCCACCACTAAAACTGGTCGCCATGATATAGCTGACATATTGTTGAAAGTGGCATTAAAACACCAAAAATCAATCAAATCCTGTTGATTTTGTGACTTATTCCAGTGATTTTTCCCGTTAATCATGCCTACAACTTGGATATAGACATTTAAGTCAATGTATAGCAGATACGACAGAGACAATATTGTATAGAGACTATATAATTGCAATAATTCAGATTATTTATTTAAAGCATTTTTATAGACCGCAATTCCCGCATAATTAATTTTCTTCATCCCCTTTTCGAGTATATACAAAATGTATACGTCACATCGGAAACTCGCATAAAAACTATACAAATCACGCAGTTTGTAGCAGTCTTTTTTTTAACAAATCTAAGCTGTCGTATATTGGAAAAGAAGGTTCATCAATGTCTCAAAATTGTTTTTGCAATTCACATTTGTACTAACACAAATAATCATATTGCAAAATTGAAGATTATATCCTTTCATGTTCGTAACAGTCAATCAAATACAATGTGCACAATGTGGGTACCATAATCTGACTTTGCATGTTTAACTCACTGAAATTGAAATATACAGTACGAAATAGTAAAAAAACAAAACTAAACAAACAAAAAACAAAAGAACACATGAAGTGCAGTTACATGTACGTGTATACACGTATGATTTTCGCTGCAGTGTTGTAACCGATAATTAAAATATTTCACCGACATTTAGGCCCTAATTTGTATATTTTTGTGGTGAAAGTTCCACTGTGATTTCACCGACATTTTACAGATTTTATGCCATATCACCACAAAAAAACACTGACCAAGGTGATTTCGTGCTAAAAACCGTTGTTCGTACTGTACATATTTCTACTTTTAGAACGTCTTGAATAATAAGAAATACGCAAGACAACCAACCGATATCACCCTAAAAATCGTGACTGGGGCATTGTTGAAAACATATATTAAATTAATTTTTTTCATACGCCCGTCTGAATTTTTACACGCCTCGGGCATCGGACTACCGGCTAATTTCGCAGACTGTAAGCAGTCTAATATACTTACCATGGGAGATTTTAATTTTGACATTAGGTTTTAAGAATTTATGGAGCACACATTCAATAGTAAGCAAATTGTGTCTTAAGTCGCAAGAAAATATGAATCTTTGTTAGACTTCACGTTCCTTAGGATTTACCCTGCCAATTATTACCAGGTGAGTGATGACAGGCTCTCCAGAGCCTCTGGTTTAAAGTTACTGGCCAATCTGGCTAGTAACTATTGAAATCTACATGCCAAAATTAAATTTCACTAGCCAACTATGGTGAGTGATCCCTCATTTGAACTCATCGCCATTTTTTCCATGACACTTAGTGTCCAATATTTTTCATATGTTCAACACATAGGGAACACCACAGTTCACATTCCTTTGTTCTCATCATGCACCAACTACCTATCAAAAAATTATCATGTTGAATTTAATTTCATTCCCAATTCAAATTTGCTGCCAAGGTCAACATTTAGAACTGTTAGGATGTTAACAAAATAAGCATACCATTTCTGATCAAAGATGTATGATTATTTCAGTAAATAATTACTAACTTCCGCTAAAATTTGGGCTACGACACAGTAACATGTTTGAAATAACAAAACATCTGTTTTTAGGGGTATTTCATAGGTATTTCACTCACGATTTCTAATCAGAAATGATATGAAAATAACAACCAAGGT
The DNA here is from genome assembly GCA_002080005.1 of Gigantidas platifrons. Taxonomy (NCBI): domain Eukaryota; kingdom Metazoa; phylum Mollusca; class Bivalvia; order Mytilida; family Modiolidae; genus Gigantidas; species Gigantidas platifrons. The sequence continues at coordinate 586,200 of MJUT01052669.1, read as the reverse complement.
CGGGACAATCGAGCAAGTTTTTAGCGTTTCCATAACAAATGTGATGGCATCCACAACAAAAAACGAGCGACAATTTTAATAAAAACTTATGTTTCGGTACTATTTTATGGGAACACGCAAGTGAATCACGTTCAATCAATCCATTCAAGCGATTTCAGACTATTTATTTTGCTACATCAACTGGCGAGCAGTAAATTATCGTAATTCGCCCAAACATGCCTATTCGCCAGAATGGCTAGTACTTGGATGGAAATACTCACCAAAATCATTTTACACTCACATTTGGCGAGTTGGCGAGCGGTAGTTTATCACACTGCACAAAATATTGTCGATTACTTTGGCACATAAACATCATAAAAACTCGTGGCACTCGTGGCGTCATATGGAACATGTCAGTGTATAATGTAAACACTGGACGTTATTTTGTGACATGCACACTTCAGTTTTGGATAAAAATCCATCAAGAAATCATTTCAAATGTAGAGGATGTCTTTATTTTGTATCATATTGTTATAATTGACATGTTGGATTTCAAGAATTCAATATGACTGCACATTCGCTCTAGAACCCTTAGTTATGGCATGTCAATTGTGGGTTTAGCAGTAAACATTACCCAATGAAAAATATGTGTTATGCAATATATGCATTAGAATTAACATTATATGCACTATCACTTCAAACAAATTACATTTATAAGGCTTGACAGTCTGATAATGATGTGCAAATGTACTTCCTTTTCATTTAGCCAACATTCAGCAGACAATTTTGCCATAGACATTTTGAATTTTTTTTAATATCCATACGTGCTAAAATGTACAAACTTCAAAAAAAATAAAAATAAAAAAAAATGCACTTCAGACCAACAAAAAGTATAACTAATTGCCTCTTTTGATTATCACAATAAATGTCACTAGTGATCGACCTACACATTCATGAATTATTGGTTTAGTTTGGTCACCAGTGACATTTATTGTGATTATTGAAAGAGCCAATTATATATACATGCACTATATTTATTCCTAAACACACATACAGTGAAACCAATAATAAACAGGAATCTTGTTTAAATCTATCTTGAAATCAAGTCCCAAAACAGGAAATCTTAAGGAGTAACATCAAAGGCTGGGTGGCTCGGGATCAGGATAATGTGTCCGAGTGGAATGAGTGTTGTTTAAGTGAGCTAGCACTAGTCCAACTAATCATATTGGCCTAGTACAAAACATACGATCTCATCAAAATATAATATGATAGATGAAAAATTGCTCACTCAATCACAACTTTAGTGGTGATAAACACTGGTTGCAAATGTATATTTAAAAGGGCCTAACATTAGACAACTTAGTGCTATTATGTGATATCCATTTTTTCTTGAGAAAAAAGGTATTAAATAATATACATTTAGATAACTACTAACATTTGTTTTTCATTAGGATATGGAGCTGTCAAATTGTCTGCCAGAAACTCCAGACAGTAGGGCAATGTCTAAGGAATATACCTTAAGACAGGCTAGAATGACCAATGAATTACAGGAACTTAACAAATTGTTGGAAAAAAAAGAAATATTAGCTAAACAGATGGTGCAAAATGATGATCAGATGAAAGAAATTAGAGGACAATATGAAGTAGGTGTGAAATGTTATCAAAAGAAATCTTCATTATTTATGCCCCCACGGCAGAAATTTGTTGTTTCATGCTCTCGCTTGCTAGACGTCGGGGTCATTAAATTTTATTCATGTCCATACTACATTACATCCTGCATTTGGTTTCCACTCAATAACTTTAGTCCCCCTTAAGCAAATCATTTGAAATTTATGCACAAGATCATGGACCATAAAAGGAAGTACAAGTTTGATTTCAGACTTTACCACAGTTTTTATCTGGAGTTATGCCCCTTTTTATTTGCAAGATATATCTATTTACTTTAGCTGGAAGCAGGTGCATTCGTGTCCTATGTTTACTTTAGCTGGAAGCAAGTGCATTCATGTCCTATGTTTACTTTAGCTGGAAGCAGGTGTATTCGTGTCCTATGTTTACTTTAGCTGGAAGCAGGTGCTTTCGTGTCCTATGTTTACTTTAGCTGGAAGCAGGTGCATTCGTGTCCTATGTTTAATTTAGCTGGAAGCAGGTGCTTTCGTGTCCTATGTTTACTTTAGCTGGAAGCAGGTGCATTCGTGTCCTATGTTTACTACATAGCTGGAAGCAGGTGCATTCGTGTCCTATGTTTACTCTAGCTGGAAGCAGGTGCATTCATGTCCTATGTTTACTTTAGCTGGAAGCAGGTGCATTCGTGTCCTATGTTTACTACATAGCTGGAAGCAGGTGCATTCGTGTCCTATGTTTACTTTAGCTGGAAGCAGGTGCATTCATGTCCTATGTTTACTTTAGCTGGAAGCAGGTGCATTCGTGTCCTATGTTTACTTTAGCTGGAAGCAGGTGCATTCGTGTCCTATGGACACATTCTTCCATTTTTTCCAGGCTACTTTATATGACCTACAGCAAAATTATTGCAGAGTTGGCAAATATCGTCGGACCTGACCGGCAGAATAACGGTCGGTCCGATTAATTAATGAACCGTGTCTGTCACGAAAATTTGCACCTGGGTCCGATGATACGAATGATTAACCGGTGCGCAACTTAAAATTACCGTAGTGGACTTAACTTCCTTTGCTTTCTGGTTACCCGTACATGGTTTCAGTTTGGGGCATTTTCTAGGAAAATGGCCTAAAGATTTTGAAAATGACCTAAACTTTGAAGACTTTTTGGACAAATATTTAGTTAAGTAAATAGGGAATGACTGATAGGAAATACCACTTTTAGGACAATTATCCGTAACATTATTAGGTCTAACAAAAACCCTGCTGTATATGAATCTGTCAACGACGCTTCCAATGAAAACCAGTCGATATAATTCTCTGTGTTTTTCGTGTCAATAATACAGTCTCAGAATGGATCCGAATGATTTAAAATAACATGGCTGTATCTTGGCTCGTACAATTTATGAAGAAGAAGACACTATTCCGAAGAAGTAAGATCGTTCCCAATGCGAAAAAAACTTGCGCATAGCTCGTAGTTTCAACGAGAAATGAAAGAGGACAGAGAGTGGTTGTGTTTTGATGGAGACACATGGTCGATGACATGCTCAAATTGTATTTCCTTTTCATCGTCCACCTCAGTTGTAAAGTGCTCAAATAATTTAGCTGTTGTGAATGAAAATGATCTATTATTAGCTACTTCAGCTTCAGTCATGATCACAGTGTCTACAAAAGATGATGATAATATGGATTCTGATGAATCAGATTTTGAATATGAACAGTTGGAAGAGATGAATTATTTTTTTATTTCAAAATATGCAGCAGAAGAATAAAATTTAATTAGACACACTCTTATTACACCAATGCATTTTGTTTTGAAATTTTGTTGTAGAAATGGCTTCTGAATAGAGTTCTTTTCAGTTTTGGATCCACAATCATTATTTTATGGTTGGTTATCTTTCTCAATAGTCGGTTAATTGTTTCATGTGTTACTGATGATGTTAAAGTCTGTTGGACAAAATTAATAACTCTGGCATCCAGGAGTTGTTTAATGATCATGACTATAGGTAATCTTGCATTCAGTTCTCAGTGTTCATTCCAGAATTTGACATGAAGGAGTCATGGGCCTCTTTGGCTTAAAATCAGGGGGTCATTTTAAAAAAATGGTGGGTCATTTCTAGCAGTCCAGCAATAACGGTGAGGCAAATTTCCGGAAAAGAATTGACCAATCGCGTGCCACGTAACAGAAGATAAGTGGTCGACCTCCGCTTTTGTTGACAATCGCTCTTGGAAACAAATCGTAGGGGGTATATATGCAAAATAGTACGAATACGACAGTAAACCAGTGGCACAACAGCTGATGGGGGTCCACAAGGTT
>MJUT01052669.1:525052-537318 GCA_002080005.1 Gigantidas platifrons | reverse complement strand
AGTGTTTTAAACAATGTTTTATTGGACAGTAATATAAAGAGCCACACACTGTACCCTAAAAAAATTCCATGTACACATTGGTGGAGTTGGGGTACATGTACCTTGAAATGAAAAAAAAGCTGTGGGTATGCTGCATCACTGTGCATTTACTGAACTTTTTTCATCAATTATATAATTATTACCAAGATAATAACTAATGACTGGCTTGTCTGTTTTATCTTTCATTATGTAATGTGACAGAATAATTATTGTAAAGCCAGTAAAGGAAATATGCCTGTCTGTTAATTTTTTTTTCTTTGCTTTTTTTCGTGTGAAAATTGTATAAAAGAGATGAGTTAGAGGTAATCAAGCTGGAAACAGAGCAATAATAATTATTTGAATAAAATCATGAGATCACTTCTGTTAAAAACATGATAATTGATTTACTCTAGACTCTAGCTAGGCCAAAGTTGGAGAAACGAAAATCGTAATCTTGCCATTCTTGCAAGCAGACACTGAGACAGGCACGCAGCCATACGATAGTGTCAGCTGTCACACAACGATTTTCACGATTATTTCCTCTTAATCACTGTAAACACTATAATCACAATTATAAATCTACCTGAAACTTGGCGAAAGAATTTCGTAATTTTTGTAACGTTGCGATCGTGATCAGAAAACTTTTCTTCTTTTTGACATTTCGACTGGTAACTTGAACTGTAAAAATTACAACCAGATGTTATTTTAAAAATCGGGAACCAGTATGGTTGTTCGTATTTCTCGGACAGAGACGTAAATATTCGTATTTCTCGGACAAATACGTAACTATACCGTCCTTTTTATACGGTTTGCAAAACCGTATTTACTTGTGGCCTTCCGGCCATTTTTGTTTGTTTACATGACAACCGTCATGATCTTATCACCTGTCGAGACATAAGATGGCTCATCAAAATATAAATCTAGTGCTTGTTAGATAACACTACACTTTGAATGTTACTACTTTTGCAGATTTTAAGATAACTTATCGTGTCTCAAATGGTAAATGTTTAACTATGACAAATTGTCAGGAGGATTAAAATGCCGATATTTATATTGTTTCTCTTGCTTGTATTATTACGCTAGTTTTCATTCATAAAAATTAACGACTTGTCCTACATTCAATTTTACGATAAATCTAGTTGTGTATGTTCCGTTTTCATTTTTTTTTTTGACATTGTATAATAATGCTTGATTTTTGTAGCACTTGGAGTATCAATTATTGTGTAAATAAAGTATTTATGTCGTTTCCTTTTAATGGGATTCCCCTTATAAGCTCATTAATTATTTCCCGCCATATACGACCGAAGTACGACAGTAAATGAAATAGTTCACAGTGATCGTGCGAAAATTTATGGAATCGGTTCTAATTAGTTTAATTTTGAGAACAGAATCAGCATAACAGAAATAATGAAAAACGTGGCATTGACGTAGGACGCTCTTTAAGCCTTTACTAAGATGCGAACAGTTACTGGCGTAGTAATGTAATCTATTATTTTTGCGTGGGTTTGTTGACAACATTAATCAAAGGTAGAACAACATATGAAAAGTGCATGATGAAATATAAGTAAGATCTAGCATAATTAAGGGGAACTAATTGGACTTATTTATGTTATTTTGTTGTTCTGTGTCGGTGACCTCAAAAGCAAATCACCTCTTAGGGAACGACCATTTAACTTGAAAAGGGGGGGGGGGGACAAAAAAAATAAATATTCTAAGTTCTAACTCTCGTCTTGTCCGGAAAAAAAATTTCTGAACGAAAAAAAACCCCCATAACCTGCAAGTTAACCAAAGCTAGTACACCATATGAAAATGTGCATGAAAGAAAATAATTGCGGACCTGCATAATCAAGGGGGAGCTAATTGGACTTAAGGATACTTTCATGTTGACCTATGTAGATGACATTGTAAGAAAATCTACTCCTCTGGTTTGTAAGATGTCAATGAAACTTTAACCAAAGGAAGTAAATCCAATCAACCTGTGCATAATTATGGTATTGCATGAAGAAGGGATAATCAGACTTTGCTGCATTATGTTGTCAAATTGGGCCACAGAAGTATTCTTTTGTGGCGTAGCCACAGTACTAGTATTGCATTGGGCTTCATTTCAACATCAGGAGTCAAAATCTATACAAGTAAGACATAAGTTTCCTTGTAGTTTCCTTGTAAAAAAGAAGACCAATTACACATTAAAGCATCTTTTCAAGTTCTAGTCACATATGACATTGACCAATTAAATTATAGCTACCTTGATTTGGAAAGCATTAAATAATAAAGTCAGAAAAGGTAATGAAAACAGAAAATAGAATGGAGCTGCATGCAGTGACATATAGGAGCAGTTTTAATTTGATTGGTCAATAGTGAACACATAAGCACTTGGACATGTTGGATATAGCCATGATAAAAGATGTCAAATACTGTGATGTCATACTTACCAGAGTTATGGCTTATACCAAGTTAATGACATTTAGTNCTTCAACATTTGTAAGTATCTTGATCCATTTTCAATGTTTGTACCTTTTATATACCCCCTGCGCACGGACTCGGGGATCACTTGACCATACCGAAGCATTTGGGTAGCTACAAGGCAGTTTTGAACCTCGTATGGCATATCTTTAATGGTGACATTTGTAATAGTTTTTTCAACATCTAAAAATGAGACTGACCTGTTTTTGAGAGTTAATCCATTAATAATCAGTTTATCCTTCGTTTCAGAATCATCCACTGATACAATACAACTGTTTTCCGTCAATTGCACAGATTTCACTTTATCAAGGTCTATTGTTTCTTTAAGTTGATCTATAATCGTTTCGTGTGATATCCACATTTAAGTGAACATTTTATTGAGAAGTTTGAGATATTTGCTATGATGGTTGATTTAGTATAGTACATGCCAGTCATAATATAACATATAACCTTGACCTCATTGACATAGTTAAGTTGACACCCTGAATACACAGACTGGTTACCAATTATTGGTCAAATGATTCATCAGGAAGTATGTCGGACATGTTATGTTCCTCATATATACTTAACACTGCAAAATAAAAATCCCAAGCATGTCTGAGATGCAACAAGAGCTACACTATCACTTCTCTGCAGCATTAAAGTTGGTGATATATGTTAGTATGGAATGTCTGATTATTTGGAAATCATCCATTCTTGAAATCACAGCTAATATAAAGTTTCAAGGCAAAACCGTATATCAGCGCTTTCGCGCTTTGATTTATGAAGTCAATGCGATCTTTACCGATCATCCGAGAAAACAAATTTACACGTTTGTTATAGTTCAGATACGATTCTGAACACATAATTTTTTACAACTAGCAAAATTCTGCTAGTTCTAACTTTATTCACTAGCAAAATTAAGGCAAATTGAAATTTCAACTAGCAATTTGCCTGCTAGTGTTAATTTCGAGCCCAGACTGTCAACATTAACTAAATCATCCATGTTGAACCCAATCTGATCAAGCCTGTTGCAAATATTGAAGAGGTTCGCTAAGGGGATATCATCATCATCTGAATCACTGTTTTCCAGCATTTCAGCATTACCAGACGTAAGTGACATGCTAAATCGAGCTTTTTTTAAACATCGGCTGATGCAGATAGGGGTTACGTTACGCCATGAAATATGAATCATTCTGATTGCCTTCAACACATGGATACAGTTCAACTTTTTTGTCGTCACACTGAAATAGAATTGTACCGCTAATCAGTGTTTGCATTAAGTTTATTGGTCAGATAATTCAGATTTAGAAACGCCTACAAAATGATTGACAGATTTTGTGTATTTGATGTAAAGGTAATTTTATGATCCCGTAAACATTTCGGATTTAGAAACGCCTACAATACCAATGAAAATGATTGACAGTTTTTGAGTATTTGATGTAACAGTTTTGCAGCGAATTCCTCCAATTTTGCCATTAAAATTGGTCCACTAATTGGGATATTTTGGTTATGCTTTTCTTTAAACCACTTAAGGTATTTGGAAGAATGTCAAATCTTGCAGCAACATCCTTTTTCGGCTCATTTCCCATCTCAATACATTGAATGATTTCATATTTTGTTTCTAACAAAATTACTTTTCTTTTTCGGGTCGGCGTTGCCATACTTGTGTGACCATAAGATCAAAAACTACATGTTTATTTGATTAGATTTTATTGCAATAAAAACAGTTCACCTTCTTTAATTAGACATGTTGTCTAATTACATGACCCTTGATAAGCTTGGGACACAGTTACCTTTAGGGTATTTTAAATTCGTTGTAACCGTCAATCAATACATATTAATCATTGATCACCGGGACTTCAAAATACTTCGTTGTATCAGAAAATTCGTTAAAAGTGAATTCGCTATAACAACATAAATTATCATGTTTTTTTTAATGATTTTGGCCGGGGATTCACAAAAAGTTTGCTATATGCGTAAATTCGTTATATATATATGCATGTTCGTTATCAAGTTTTACTGTACTGGGTAATTCCCAATGGCTTTTTAGACACCTGGCCAAAAGGCCATGTGAGCTTATGCCATCACTTGGTGTCCGACGTTGGTTAGCTTTTCACATTTGAATCTTCTACTCTGAAACCGCTTCGTCAAATGAACCGAAACTTGGTAGGAATGATCTATGGAAGGTCCTCGATAAAGAATGCTCATTTCATCCAGATCCGTTAACAAACATGGCCGCTATAGGCAATTCTTGTTTTTGGTTGGTCAATTTCTAAAAAAAAATCTTTTCCTCTGAAACCGCTTAGCCAAATGAACTGAAACTTGATAGGAAGCAACTATGGAAGGTCCTCTATTAAGATTGCTCATTTCGCTCCGATCCATAACCAACATAGGCAATTCTTGTTTCTGGTTTATCGATTTATGAAAATCTTCTCCTCTGAAACCACTTTTCCAAATAAAACTAAATTTTACAGGAAGTGTCTATAGAAGTTCTTCTATAAGATTGCCTCATTCTATACTGATTGGACAAAAAACATAGTCGCCATGGGCAATTCTTGTTTCTAATTCGCTGAAGCTAGGAGGCACAATGAATTGTTTGTTACTTTATAGGAATGATGTCTGGGAGATCTTGTACAAAATTTTCACATCTCGTGCCGATCATACTGCTAATATGGCCACCATAGGCAGTTCTTGTTTGTGATTGGCTAATTTAGAAAAATCTTGTCTAAAACCATTTGGCAAAATTAATTGAAATTTGGTAGGAATCACCTATGGAAGGTTCTGTATAAAATTTCCTCAAAACAAAATGAACATGTGAATGACACAAACTCAGCCCACTGGGCCTCTAGTTTTATTTATTTTTAGGTGTGCAAAAAATTGTGTGCAATCAACAATTTGTTGTGTGCTATATATGTATGCAGCGACTACTTAAAAATAAACTTTTATTTGAAGGGAAGGAAAAGAGATTGTGAAATAGCAAAATTACAGAGAGAAAACATGAAACAACAGACTATTCTAAAGAGGAAAGGAGAGGAGGTATGTTGTTTAAGTACCCATCTATAGCAAACATAAGGCAAAAGCTTTGTAAAGATATCCTCAATGTTGTAAAGATATCCTCTATGTTATAAAGATATCCTCTATGTTATAAAGATATCCTCTATGTTATAAAGATACCCTCTATGTTATAAAATATCCTCTATGTTATAAAGATATCCCCTATGTTATAAAGATATCTTCTATGTTATAAAAATATCCTCTGTTTTAAAAATATCCTCTATGTTATAAAGATACCCATTATGTTATAAAGATATCTTCTATGTTATAAAAATATCCTCTATGTTATAAAGATATCCCCTATGTTATAAAGATATCTTCTATGTTATAAAAATATCCTCTATGTTATAAAGATATCCTCTATGTTATAAAGATATCCTCTATGTTATAAAGATACCCTTTATGTTATAAAGATATCCCCTATGTTATAAAGATATCTTCTATGTTATAAAAATATCCTCTATGTTGTAAAGATATCCTCTATGTTATAAAAATATCCTCTATGTTATAAAGATACCTTCTATGTTATAAAAATATCCTCTATGTTATAAAGATACCCTCTATGTTTATAGCCAAATTATTGCCTTCTGTATTAAGAACTGTGACTAAGATAAATAGTGATAAAATGTGTATTAGATACTGTGTGTATGGTACTTCTGTAATGCTGAATAACTATTATCTGTCTACATGTACATGTTCTAACTAAATAAACACAAAGATTATGTAACCAAAAACAATCATTTATTATACTAACATGGTACTATATATATACATAAATATACACTTTAATTATAAATTGGAAAACCTGGGGACTAATATAACAGCTGTTTGACATAAATTTAGAAAGGTGAAATATTCTAGAGGTACCCCCCTTTTACCATAGAAAATAAAAAGATTGTAACTTGAGGGGGGATGAGATACGGAAGCTAATGTGTAAAATTAGTATCAAATCGGACAAATACGGATGCAAACAAAGTGAAGCAGCTGTAGCCCCCAAGTTGAAGGGAAGGGAACCTTTGTTGTCAGTACAAAACACTTAAACAATACTTTGAGTTTGGTATGTTTCTGCAAGCTGTTTCTGAGCCTGTTGAATTACTTTTGGTGAAGTATGAATATATCTAGTGTAGCAGTCTGAAGACCATCTACCTAGAGTTTGGATTAAATGACCCTCAAGTCTAGCTTCATGAGCAGCTGTAGCTGCTCCAATTCTGAAAGAGTGACCATTGTATAAAGAATCACTAGACAAACCTAACTTATCAAGCAACAGTTTAAAATGTGTAATAAAAAATTGTCTGGTCAAAGGTTTCTTGTCATTAGATATAAAAAATGCTTCAGTGTCTAAAGATTTTACAGATTGCCTTAACTGAAAGTATCTCGACACTGCTAAAACAGGGCAAATAGCATAGCCTGTTCTATAAAGAGGAATAACTATACCTTGTCTAAAAGGATCCGTTTTTGATCTGTTAAGTCTTATAAAAACACACTCATCAGTTATTTGAATATCATTTAGACATAAATTATATTCAGGGTCAAACTGGTTCAAAATTGTGAATTCTCCACATCTTAAAAATCCAAAAAAGGCTGCAATGCAGGCAGCAGCTAACATAATACTATTAAAATAACCAAATACAAAAGAATTTAACAAAGAACACATATTTGCTAAAATAGGCATGGTAATAGGTAGACGAGTGCAGTTAACAGTAGGCCCCTGTTTTTTCTTTATACCGCATAATATTGATTTTAAACATTCAAGCTGTCTTCCATAGTTCACCATAGGATTAAAACCACCATATTTCATATAATAGAGTCTAACGCCACACAAATACAGCTTAATCGTAGAATAACGTAACTGCTTGTGTTCATGACAGTAAGCAGCAAAGTGCATCAAGAACTTTTCAGAACATGTTTCTCCCAGTAATAAAAGAAACTTAATGTAAAGATCTAATCCAGTATTATATGCTGTTTGAGTGTTATTGGAAATGGATTGTCTCCACAGATTATCTAATGAACTGTCCAAAGTATATCCAACAGTGGAGGGCAAGATGTAGGTGCTATTGCTGCTCCTGGTGCCAATTCTCGAAATCTCTGGATCTGAAAACGAGATAAAGCATCAGCTATACAGTTACTTGATCCCAGTACATGTTCACTAAAAATAGCAAAATTGTTCAACATAGCACACATGATCAGACGTCTCATATAAGTTTCATGATAAACGGTTCTTTGGAGCAGCCATTTTTTATAATTTGCACCGTTGCAATATTGTCACAGTAAAAAAGTATCTTTTTCCCTGACCACTGTTTTTCCCACAAAACAGCAGCAACTACTATCAGATACAGCTCAAGAAAAGCCATAGAAGCACAATAATCTGACATTTTTGGCAATTCTTCCGGCCAACTGTCATAGAACCATTCGTTTTGGAAAAAAACACCAAAGCCAATTGTTGATGATGCATCGGTATACAATGAAATATTAGATGCATTTGTTAACTCATTTTCGTAGAATAGATTGATTCCGTTCCAGTGTGTCAAAAATTCTAACCACATTTGTAGGTCTGCTTTACACTCTTTGTTCAAATGTACATAATGATAAGCTTCCTTAACAGATGACTTAAGCCTGTATAAGTAAGTGACAAAAGCACGACCTGGCAGTATCACACGACTCGCAAAATTCAAGTGGCCCAGTAACTGTTCTAACTCTTTTCTCGTACAAGAGCGTTTATTAAGAATGATTTGAATGAAGCCTGTAATACGCACAATTTTTTCTTCCGGTAAACGAGCTTGCATATGTACAGTCAATGTTAAAACTTATATATTTCTTGTTTATCAATTAGAACTCACACAGACAGAAATTTTAAGCCCCGATTTGTAAAAATCGGACCAGTGGTTGCAAAGTTATGGCTGTTTCAAATTCCAGACTTCCCCCTTTTTTATTCCAAGATGGCCACCAGGGAAAACGCCCTTTTCAACACTTTTCCATGGTTAATATATCAATGATTGTATTCTTTTGTTGCATAATCTTCTGTTTTCTGGGAGAACAAACATATGTATACAAGAAAAACTACAGGACTTTTTGAAGTTAGACAACATTTCAAATTTTGAGACCTGTTAAAATCCTCGAAAACAGCTTTTCGGTTGGTCGAAATGACCACAAAAGGCATGTCACTTTTCCATAATACTCTAACATAAATTTGTTTAGATAAATAACTGAGGTTGTTAAGCCATTTATTCTGAATAGGATTATGAACTATAACCATTTTCAGTCTTGGAAATATAGTTTTATACAGATTTGAAAATGGGTGTTGAGGCAGTTTGGGGATTGTTGTCTTTGTGGCACCATCAAAAATATTGAAATCTTGTAAATAGAATATAGTTATACATGTATATACAGACATGATTTTCGTCCTCCGCTTTTTTTTCTGGATTTTACCGTTTTACCGTTACGATTCCTTTTTTATAGTATATTCAGTACTTCCGATTTTGCCGATTTCCGCTTTTTTGTTGTCCTCGTAAAATCAGGTCTGTATATAACTGGTTAGATCTCAAAAAGTATACAAGATAATTACATGAAACTTAAAGTGTAGATAGATGATATCTACTTTTTTTATTATTAGTTCACCTGGACCAAAAGGTCCAGGTGAACTATTGTCATCACTTGGCGTCCGTCGTCTGTTGTCTGTAAACTTTTCACATTTCAAGCTTCTTCTCCAAAACCACTTGGCCAATTGGAACCAAACGTAGCAGGAATGTTCCTTGGATGGTCCTCTACAAAGTTTATGTTTTTCGTTCCAATCGGATATTCAACATGGCTGCCAGGGCCAATAATATGCTCTGATTGGCTGAAATTTCAAAGATCTTCTTCTCTGAAACTAATGAACTGACTGAACCGAAACTGTAAATGAATGATCATTGGAATGTCCTTTACCAAGTTTCTGTTCTTTATGCCGATCAGAAATCCAAGATGGCCACCACTGCAGGACATAGATTAACATTGGACCCTATGGGAAAATGTTCAAATGCCTTCTTCTCAGAAACTACAAATATGATTAAAGCCAAAACTGTACATGAATGTTCATTGGATGGTCCTCTACAAACTTTAGGTTTTTTGTTCCGATATGAAATTCAAAATGGCGGCTACGGCAGGACTTAGATTAACATTGGACCCTATGGGAAAAATGTTTCAAAACGCTTCTTCTCTGAAACCACTAGGACAATTGAAACCAAACTACCCAGGAATGATCATTGGAGGGTCCTCTACAAAGTTTCTGTTTTTTATGCCGATCGGAAATCCAAAATGGCCGCCACCGCAGGACATAGATTAACATTGGACCCTATGGGAAAATGTTCAAATGCCTTCTCAGAAACTACAGATATGATTAAAGCCAAACTGTACATGAATGTTCATTGGATGGTCCTCTACAAACTTTAGGTTTTTTGTTCTGATATGAAATTCAAAATGGCGGCTACGGCAGGATATAGATTAACATTGGACCCTGTGGGAAAAGTGTCTCAAAACGCTTCCTCTCTGAAACCACTTGGACAATTTAAACCAAGCTGCCCAGGAATGATCATTGGAAGGTCCTCTACAAAATTTAGGTTTTTTATGCCGATCTGAAATCCAAGATGGCCACCACCGCAGGACATAATTTTTACAAAGGACCAATTGGTTCTTTTTATTACTAGGTGAACGATACAGACTCTTGAGAGCCTCTGGTTTACCTGATTATTTATTGTTTATTATAATTTTGTCATTCATATATTTTTTTTCCAGTCTACTAATTTTGAATGTATTTAGGTGGAGATATATGTTTGCCTGTTTACTTAGTTCAACTGTGCAATTTTGTTAGGTTAAACCTTAATTTTGTTAGATTTTGTTGGGTTATAATGCATTAAATAAGGGTAATAACAAAATTACCTACTGTAACTCTGAGCAATCTTCCAAAGGAATGGCAAAACTCATAAGTATACAAACAGACAAAATCAGTCAACAACCGGAAAACTGTGAAAACCATAATGACCATGACTTGGTACAGGCACTTCCAAAGAAATGGTGGGCTGAATCAGATTTTACTGTTAATTATTAAAAAATTATGATTCTTTTTGTCTTTGTTCAATGTGGCTAAGAGAAATTACTTCATATTAGCCACATTGGCTAATGCAAAAAACTGTCTACCGCTAACACAGCTAAGGGTCTAGTATACCAAAGAGCGAACACTGAACCATTCAAAAACTCTTTCTTCATAAAGACAGTATTAGACTGGAACCATCTCGACGACAACACAGTAAACCAGTCCAGTTTGGAGAGCTTCAAAACTGTTCTTCAACATTCTTACTAAGTCGCATAGCGCACCCCACTCCGCCTAAGTAAAATCCGGAAGTGGATCCATCGACGTACTTTATACAGATACAGATAGAAGATTGAAGACTTGAACAGTTTTATTTTACTTCAAGACAGAACATATTTCTTTTTTATTATTTTAAGGGGTTTCTCTTAGGAATTGGTTTCCCACTCTGTTTACATGTGTTACAAACAGGTAATACAATTGCACATAACGTAGAAATTCAGAAGCCATGCTTCTACGAATATTCGGAACAGTCAGGTTTTTTTTAGTAACGATGACTCACGGTACGTTCCGGAAGAGTATTACCTAATACGAATCCAATGCCGGAATCGGACACGAACAAATTCCGGAAACGGAAAATCGCAACAACAAAAAAACAAAAAAAACAAAAATCACTGAGTGGGCTGTAAAAAAATTTCAGTCGCAGCGATTTCGGCAAGTCGGTCGCAAAGGGGAAACAAACAATATTTTAATTTAGGCCTAGAATACGATATCAGGATATTCACCATTGCTCATACCCCCCTATAGAGAGAAATCAAAGTTATTTATAGTATCCTGTAAACAAGTACAACGAGAAGGTGAAACTGGCGCTCACTTAATAAAATTTGGGAAAGGGAAGTTGCAGGAACTGACTATTGCTTCTCATTAAAATTCATTGGACATTTGGTCTGAGCTTCAGCTCAAAATTGTCGGACCAGGTAAAAAATTACCAGACATTTGCCAGTGTCCAACAAAACTTGGGAATTACTGCAGAAATTTAATCAAAAATCCCCAATAAATTGTTACAATTGCAGGCTGCAGCTGCAAACAGACGTCTGAAGGATGCTTTGACCAAACAGAAACAAGTACTACAGGAGAGGAGCCAAAAATATGACACTACAAATAAAGGGAATAGAGTCAGGGTGAGTAAAAGATAGTCAGGCCAAGCTAAGAAAAATATGACACTATATAAATAACACATAGCTGAGAGGGTGGTAGAGTAGATTGTTACCCCGAGAAATTTCTAGGGGTAACAATCTGCTCTACCACCCCTCAGCTATGTGTTATTTGTTTTATTATACTGAATGTTCTTTTCTCCTGGTTTCATTCTTTTTCATGATTTTGATGTCCTGAATTTCAATTGCTGTTGTCTTTAAATGTGTTAAATTGTGATATCGATGATGTATATAAGATTTCATACATTTTTGTTTTCATTTTTTTAAGATGTCTAAAAAAAAAAAATGGAAATTTTTTCAAATTTTGGAAAATATTGACCTTTTTAGCTTGCGTCCGTAGTACGTCGTAAACTTTTTCAAAAATCTTCTCCTCTGAAACTACCAGACCAATTGGAACCAAACTTTGTCTGAATCGTCACTAGGGTGTCTAGTTTTAAAATTGTGTCCGGTGAAGCCGTGCACCAATCAACATGGCC
>MJUT01052669.1:462374-476599 GCA_002080005.1 Gigantidas platifrons | reverse complement strand
TTTGTAGGAGGGTTCAATTCTCATTTACGTTATTTGTGTTTGTTTGGTTCGACTTTACCTTCAGTTGTTTGTAGGAGGGTTCAATTCTCATTTACGTTATTTGTGTTTGTTTGTGTCCAACACATATTGTGTTGTATTTTTGTTTTGTTTGTCTTCGTCTTGTGTCTTGTGTAGACTATGTTGCCAGTGTCTCTGGGATGGTCCATTTTTGATGTCCCTTCGGTATTCTCTAACATTTATATTATTTCATATTTAAGTTCTTTCTGCGTTTTGTTTGAAGTGTTGCATAATGTCTTCAGTAAGGAATAAATGACACTGATTCCATCATATATTGTCTATGAATTAGAAATGTCTACAGGGATGATTCCACTATATAATTTGGGGCTGCTTGGCGGCCCCAAATATCACCAGCGGCCCCAACATAATTGCAAGTAAATTAAAATTCCCAATTTCGGTATTATCGATATTTCCGGAAAATGTCCATCAACGATGCAGATTTTATACCACCCCATGATTTATTCATAACTCCCAAGTTTTCATTGTCAATGGAGTTTCTAGAATGGCATTAAATTCCGTTTTCAGATTTATTAAAATGTCAGACAGAGACTTGAAATTTGTTTATTTATTCTGTCAGACCGGCACCTTCCCATTTGAACTTCTCCTTATTCCTGTTCGTAAACTATGCAATATATGTATACTGACTGACATTACTTTGCTCACAATCACATACAAACTCCCTGTCTAATTCAACTGTTTACTAAATTGTCATTATAGACAAGTTTGACTTCACACAAAAGCATTCCTAACAAAATTAGGATTTTTTTTCTTAGGTCAGATGGATCAGGATTAAATTTAATTTTTGGTGGATCTATTGTATGACATACAAATTAATTCATCTCTCTGTAGCCCTTTTTTTTTACATACGGTCTATTACCCATTTCCGTTCAAGAGTAAAAAATTAATAATAGGTAGTTAATTCCTGTTTAGAAAATGTGGGAGTTTATCAGCTATGAAACCTCCACAAAAGAGGAAGATAACATTTCATACTACCACAAGTGTTTAAAAAGTCTGTATTACCTGAAAAATGGGTTTCAAAAATGAACAATTATTCATTCTTGTCCGAATGTTCTGTTGGGCCCCTAGAAATTTAAAGTCAGTAACTCAGCTGGCCCCTGGTAAAAATAGTTAAGTTTTATCCCTGATCCACATGATTCAATGCTGATTGTAAGTTAATTGCATCCATCTGATTCTTTTAAGCAAGTCTACAGACACTGCAATCTTAGCAGTACATGCGTTTAAAATATCGTGTTCTGATTTAATAAAAAATGACCTATTACAAAATTTCCCAATTTGGTGAAAAAAATTCCCAATTCTGTGTAGGAGACCCATTTTAAAATAACTGGAATCATCCCTGGTCTATAAACATGCTGATATGTTGTGAAATATAAGCTTAAACTTAACATGTTGTCTTTCTCTATTATTGTTCCAAATAATTGAAAATAAAGTGAACAGAAAGACACATGAACTTACTCTAAGACCTTGCTTAAAATCCTCCCAACCAATAAATCCAAGTAACATCCGAAGGACAGCCATTCCCTGAAAACAAAAATGATGAATTAAAGGGATATTAAAGCTCATTTTGGTAATTTTTTTGTATCTCATGAAAACGTGCAATTGGTTCAAAAAATGATATTTATGAAACATTAACCCGGTTTTTATAAATGAATCTTTGTAAAAGTGACATAATTCGTTGATAATTCTGTCATATCTTGCAGTCTTTGCCTTGAATTGAATTTTTGCTTCCTGGACAAAAATTCATTTTAACGATATTAGGGATTATATGGGCGTGCAAAGTATTTTTGGATTGTTTTTACAATTAAATTGAAAAGAAACAACCTTCATCACGAGTTGATTAAATATATGTTAAAACGAGCTTTAATATCCCTTTAATGTATTGAACAAAAGTAAAGTATGAGTGAGTGATAGTTGTTTAACACCAATTCAGCAAGTTTTGAGCTATATCATGTCATTAATTTTCAATGAGATGATGAGGAGGTCTGCTTTGAACCAGACCAACCCATTTAGTTTGATTTTTATAGTGCTAGCTCACTGAAACAACAGTCTGTGGATAGACATGTCACCCCACTCGGGCACATTATCCTGATTCTGAGCCAACCAGTCTTCGATCATTTTCCTCAATGCTGCATGCTTAGCGGAGAAGCAACAAATACCAATTTCATAGTCTTTGGTTTGACCCGATTAGGCTCGAACACACGATCTACCGCCCTCAAGGTAAGCATGCTAACCATTAGTGGCATTACACCACTGACAGCATAGTATTTTTTTCTTTTTTTATTTTATTTTTCATAAATGTTTCATGTGAGATCATTTGCAATTTTGGCATAGCTGTTCTAAAGCTGGCTTCTCTTATTGTTTTCATGGTATAGATTTACAACTACCTTTGTAATCAGTGCCTACCACCACTACAATTGTGAGTTCGAACCGATCTGCTCATGGTGAGGTGAACTCGATACAACATTATGTAATAAAGTTTGTCAGTGACTAAAGCAGGTCAAAGGTTTTCTCCGGTTTCCTCTACCAATAAAACTGACCGTCACAATATAACTGAAATATTGTTGCAAGTGGCATTAAACACCACAACCCTGAACCCTGAAAGAATACACGTTGGAGAACATGTGAATAGCTAAAATAATTACCTTGCTGTATGATATTGTATCAAAAGTCTGTGCAATATCGTCTGGAGTACTGATAGGCGTTGAAACAGGATGTGACGTAGTAAGAGCATCTTTCAACATCACGGTAAACACTTCCTTTACAACAACATGTAGGTTAAACTACAATAGAATGCAATGTTATCAAAATGGGAACTAATTGTGCTCCTCCCAGTTCTAATTTATTTGTGCGATGCTATGATTCTCATATACAGTCAATTCTGTATTATTAGGTCAAACTTGGGACAAAGAAAAAGTGGCCTTAATAAAAGATGACCGTATGTGCAGGTTTAAATGTATATACAGTGGAACCTGTGCAATCCGACACCTGAGTTTTCCGACATCCTGTGACATCCGATAAAAAATTATGGTCCCAAAGTAGTTTTGTTAACTAAATAAAACCTGAGTATTCCAACATCCTGTACAATCCGACACATTTCCCTGGTCCCTTGGTGTGTCGGATTAGACAGGTTCCACTGTAGTCTAAACGAATGCAGAGTTCCACAATCAGAGAACAGGTTAAAGATACCAATAGGATAATCGAAGATTGGCAGAAAATACAGTCGCCAAAAAAACGATTTTTTTTTAAATTGTCCACACTACACTACACCACACCTAAAGATTGAGCAACCTGTTGTGTTGCTTCTGTTAAAAATTCAGTGGTAAGTCAGGAACAAGGAAAGAAAGATGACATTGTGACTTGAACAAAGAAGAAATATTTTTCTCACCCCTTGGATAAAGTAGTACGTTAATTTAGGTGAAAAAGATTTTTCTATCTTACCCCGCTCCAGGGTAAGACAAGCTACATGCTGTTTTTCCTGCAAAATTGTTTTCCATTGTTGAATTAAAATGTTGATTTATAGTGTTTTGGCAATATTTTAAATGTATTTCAAAATAAAATACAATTTAATTTATAAATATATTATAAATGCTACTACAACAGCGTTAAATGACGTTGGTCAAAGGGAGGTAATATTTTTTTATTTACCTTAGTTACGTAACAAGGGAGAGCACTCTATATTTTCTTAACGTAAGCAAATATTGACACGATAGAAAGAGATGAGAAAAAGAGGCAAACATCGTAAAAGGTGTAAGATTTCGTTATTGTAGAATCTATCACAAGTTTGTTAACTTTATTATTTTGAACCTCTTTAAAGTTGTAAAATGATAATCTTGTTTTATTTTATTACGTGGCATTTTGGTCCTGTGATACAGTTCGCAAATTAATGCGCCAAACTGTACAAAAAGCAAACAAACATTGACACGGTAGAAAGGGGTGAGAAAAAGAGTCAAACACCATAATAGGTGCAAGATAGTAAAATCTGTGATACCCGAGGTCAAGATTTAAATCGTATCGGACTCGGACAAGTCTCGTCCGATACGATTTAAATCTTACCCTCGGGTGTCACAGATTTTACTATCTTGCACCTCTCCCAGTGTTAGACCCTTATATAACTTTCCAACAAATCTAACTTACAATATCCCAATCAGGATAAACATGATTCATATTTAACTTACAATATCCCAATCAGGATAAACATGATTCATATTTAACATACAATATCCCAATCAGGATAAACATGATTCATATTTAACTTACAATATCCCAATCAGGATAAACATGATTCATATTTAATTTACAATATTCAGTCAGGATAAACATGATTCATATCTAACTTACAATATCCCAATCAGGATAAACATGATTCATATTTAACTTACAATATTCAGTCAGGATAAACATTATTCATATATAGCAAACTTACAAAATCCAAGTCAGGATAAACATTATTCATAGCAAACTTACAATATTCCAGTCAGAATAAACATGATCATACTTAACTAACAATATCCCAGTCAGGATAAACATGATCATACTTAACTAACAATATCCCAGTCAGGATAAACATGATCATATTTAACTTACAATATCCCAGTCAGGATAAACAGGATTCATAGCAATGTACAATAC
This sequence comes from Gigantidas platifrons, assembly GCA_002080005.1. NCBI lineage: Eukaryota > Metazoa > Mollusca > Bivalvia > Mytilida > Modiolidae > Gigantidas > Gigantidas platifrons. Next base: position 471,895 of record MJUT01052669.1, on the reverse strand, counting down.
CCCAGTCAGAATAAACATGATCATATTTCCCAATCAGGATAAACATGATCATATTTAACTTACAATATCCCAGTCAGGATAAACGTGATGTTATTTAACATACAATATCCCAGTCAGATTAAACATGATCATATTTCCCAATCAGGATAAACATGATCATATTTAACTTACAATATCCCAGTCAGGATAAACGTGATCTTATTTATCCCAGTCAGGACAAACATGATTCATAGAAACTTACAATATCCCAGTCAGGATAAACATGATTCATAGCAACTTACAATATCCCAGTCAGGATAAACATGATCCATAGCAAAGTACATCAGTAAACTGGCAAATCCTTCATTTAGCCATAAATCATCCCACCATTTCATGGTTACCATGTTACCAAACCACTACAATAAACATAAAATTAGATGTATTGAGCATGAATAGAGTGTTTAATGTTTCAATCATCCAAAAAATATATACAGTCCATCCAGTTAATCTGCACACTTCAAACTATTATATAACCCTAAACAAAGACTATAAAATTGGTATTTGTTGCTTCTCCACTAAGAATGCAGCATTTATAAGGAGAAATAAACATAAAATTAGATGTACTGAGCATGATAGAGTATTTCAATCATCTAAAACATATACCACATAATCAGAAATTTTTGCGGCTATCTAATATCTGGAATATTTTGCAGTCAACTCCGGACCGCAGACCATTAAAACACCAAAATATTATATTTTGGAGAAACAATTTGCTGCTTCCTGTAACACAAGCAATTTTTTTTTCGGCAGTAAGATTTTTAAACTGCAGAAAATAACTGTCTTCTTTTTTGTCCACAACTGAAGAAATTACCGGGTATATAGTATGCAGTCCATCCAATTAGTCTGCACACTACAAACTATGAGGGGCCGCTGTGGCCATGATCGTAGGGTAGTTGAATTTACAACTACCTATGGAATCAGTGCCTCTTACCACTGATGTTGTGGGTTCCAATTCCGTTCATGGCGAGATGTACTCGATACAACATTATGTGATAAAGTTTGTCAGTGACTTGTGGCAGGTACTCTGGTTTCCTCCACCAATGAAACTGACTGTCACGATATAACTGAAATATTGTTGAAAGTGGAGTTGAACACCATACCCAGTCATTTCCTTAATTTTGTTCACTTACCTACCCGCAAGCCAAATTTAGACAAATTTTCTATTTATTCAAACAAATTCTTTCATAATTTTCACTTGTCCGAATCCAGTTTAACTTGTCAAATGGGTTAAATTGCTTCGGGCAAATGGGTTAGCGTGAAAATTGCATACCCTCATTAACCCTCTTTTTGTCTCGGCATTTGTCTTAAAAGGACTTTATTGATATATTGCTCCAAATCAACAAATTTGGTGTATAAATCTTACTGTATGTGCTATTTCATGTGCTACAATTAAGGTAACCATCAATTTATTTTCACTTGACGATAGCTCAGGGTCATACAGGAGAGCAGTCTCACGATAAATAACGAGACCCCAGTTTTCCATTGCACCACCACTGAAATCAGGAACGGCAACATGATCTAAAAAAAAACCACAACGATAATAAATTATAACAAAATAAAATAATTAGAAATGGTCCTATATGGCAAAAGAATGTATTATCTTACCCTACAGTAAATTAGAATTTTCGTTTTTTTTAGCTCCATCATATGACATGGAGTATATATGATAGACACAAATCAGCGTCCAGACTCAATTTGGCATCCACTCCTCAAATCAGCATCCACTGATGTGGATTAGAGGATGGAAGTTGATCTGAATCTGTAATGCTGGACGTCCCATCCTCAAATCCATGTCCGATTTCTACGTCAGAGACATCTGTACCTCAGATCTATGTCATTTTCTGAAATTCTCAAATCGGCGTCCAATTCTCAAACTAGATTGTTTTGATAGTTCTATTAATAGTCATTACGGAAAACTTCTACATCATGGCTACTGTTTCCAAAATCCATTGGATACATTTACTAAATTTTATCAGGGGCTGTCATGGCCATGATTGTATGTTAGTTGGATTTACAACTACCTGTGTAATCAGTGTCTAACACCACTAGAGTTGTGAGTTTGAACCCTGTTCACAGTGAGGTGTACTCGATACAACATGGATAAAGTTTGTCAGTGACTTGCGACATGCCAGTGGTTTTCTGCGGTTTCCTCTACTCATAAAAAATGACTGCCATGATATAACTGAAATATTGTTGAAAGTGGCATCAAATACCATAATCCTAACCCCAAATGACGCTATAAAGATAGTCTATACAGATATAATTCAACGTGCAAAGACAAATCAAAAAGGTCTTCCTCATTCTTTGTTGTACAAAGTTGTTGTTAAAAAAACTTAAAAGTTTATAAAAATCATTAAAAAATTGTCTTTGCATAGTCTACACTATGTCAAAAATAGATACATCATTGAGAAACCAGTTTTTTCTATTATATAGTAAAAAATATAGATATTATGAAAGCTGAACATTTAATATGGTCTTGCATCTACCAATTCAATCAGTGTCCATCACCACAAAATTTGCCGGGTTAATATCCCAGCATGTGATCATGATAATACTTCGCAATAAAATTTCTTTTTGTTCTCTGTTTTTATCCGATAAAAATGGCCGCTTTGATACAAATGTATAACTGATATATTGGTGAAAGTGGTGTTAAACACCAATGACATATCTTACCTGATTTAGGAACAATATCATCAATCCCAAAATAATCAGTAAAATATTTGTATATTTCCTCTCCAATTTCTAAAGCATAACCTGTCTGGTTAATCTTCTTAGGCTGTGCCCAAACTCGTAACTACAAACAAAATTTGAAATTTTATAAAAACAGTCAGCTTTGTTTAAGACTATTTTTCTATTTTCCATTTATTTGTATAAATATATATATATAAGTTTGGTTTTTTTTATAGACAAGTGTGGTTTTTTTTATATTAAAGGATCTTATAGATGTCTAAGTTAATATATAAAAACAAAATTCACGGCACAGTACTCACTACTGCTAAAAGTGGCACTAAACACCAATCAATCTATTTTTTTTAATTTGCTGTCTTTTTATAGTTTTTATCAATCTATTTTTTTCCAATGTGCACTGGTTTAACCAATATCTGGTTTCATTTGTTTTCTTGATTTATCATAGACAGGGAATCATGACGGCAGATTGTTTTTGTTCATTCCCAATGGCAATAAATATAAAAAAAGCATCCCTGATCATCCTTGCTGTTTTTATACACATATCGAGCGCACCCTAGGTCTTGGTGAACCTGAAGTACGTGTATCATGATATACTGCCTCACCATAAGATATAATGCATCCTTTGTGTATTTAATATATAATGTGCTTGGGTGAAATGGTTACATTTAGCACAATACATGATTATGCTTCGCATGCAAAATGTAGTATGGGGAAAATAACCGGAAATTCTTGTGAATTATAAAGTTGAACCAAATGCGTAGGACCTGTTTACAAATCCGGATTTTAGAAAGCGGATAAAATTGGTTAAAAAAAGATTGATTTGATTGATTTTTGATGTTTCACGCCACTCTCAGCAATTTTTCAGCCATATTATGGTGACCAGTTAAAAAGTGGTGGAAGAAAGCGGAGTACACGGAGAGAACCACCGACCATGGACAGACACTGAACTGGTAAGCGTTAGATCACTTGCGGTTACGAGTCGAGTGCACCCATTTTTGTAATTTACAAAACCGGGAGCGAACCCAGCTACCTAACTCATTGAGCCACCCGGGTCCTGATTAAAAAAAAGAAGGGAAAGTGTTTGGCAATACATCTACGGTAGTGAAATAGTACAATCTTTCTAAAAAAAAAGATATTGGTTGGTAGTTATGAAAAGAAAGTTTAAGCAGTGATGACCATCAATTTCAACAATATCAACAAGACACAGATTCTAAATATTTGATGAAAGAGCCAATAAATTGAAAAACTGAAAAAAATTGTTGATGCTTTTAATATCAGAATGACTTTACTTATATTTTTCATATCTTAAACTCGTTATTTATTTTAGAAGGAAGCCAGAATGTGTTGGGAGTGTTAACATGGATTGGCGGATATTAGTATTTTATCCCGAACCAGAAGAGAGGGATAAAATTTAATTTATATTTACGTTTGCGGAAAATGTCGGACACAATTTATGCTGCCAATGGAATAGTCAGTCACATTCACCGGCTCATGTGCTAATGAGATTATACCGAATGGATAACTCGCTCGTTTGTTAACAAAGCGAAAGAAGGGGGTCATGTTAGGATTATAAATAATCCAAACTACGTCAACCGGATTCCATTAATAAATCCCAAATAGCTCAGAGCATACGACGCGTTTCTAGAATAACCTTTATCAGACTGCGCTAAAAATCGAAAGATTTGAAAGCCAAATAATTGTAAAATAACTAGGAGCAAGAAAACTAAACGGCATAAAAAGGAATAGCCAAAACCAGCTTACGATACCTGACTTCATCGGAATCTCATGGAAACCGAATCTCATGTAACTTGACTGAATCTCAAGTAAACCTCGATATCTGAAATATTTGCAAATTAAGGCTGTGGAATACTATGTATTAGCTGTGTTTTTCCTACAGATGTTCAGTATAGGCAGGTTTCACTGTACAAATGTGAATACAAGAGGAAGCTATGCCACATTTGGGTCTTTACTGATAAACTCGTATAAAATGCTTCATTTACAACTTGGGGATGATATCCAATAAAATTGCAGTTTATTGTCACATGATAATTTAAACAGAAGTATTACATTTAATTACCTGATACCCATTGTCAAATACTTTTTCTTTACACTGAAACTCTGCTACTATGACAGCAAGGAGGTATGTAGACATTTTTGGTGTTTTCTTAAATTTCACCTTGACATATCCAGGTTCAGAGGTCAAGTACTGTACTGTTTCCTCTGGCATATTACTTAGTGCTGTGTATTCTACAAAGAAGTGAGGTGTGTATTATCTGTAGTAGACACTGTAGTGAATAGTTTCTATTCACTGTTTGTGGTAATGAAAATACTCTAATGTTGGTAATTAATAATAGCGAAAAAAAGTTAGGAATGATAAGTGCCGGATTTAGACGAAGACAGACCCATGCTATTTCACTATGCCCCTCCCAACACTCCACCTTCATGACTAGATAGAAGAGTGTTTAATCAGCATGAATAAAGACGAGGATGGTGAAGGATGCTTAAAATTCTACAATATTCTGAAATGCAGTGCAACTGTGCGCAAGGAAAATTACCGTACTTTTTTGTTGTGTGATATGGTCGTGTGTTAATTAGTAACGTGCGTTCTGTTTGGGTGATGGTCCTATGTTAATTGGCTACGTACGTTCCTGTATGGTTAATGGTCGTGTGTTAATTAGTAACGTACGTTCCTCTTGGATGATTGTCGTGTCTTAATTAGTAACGTACGTTCCTGTTGGATGTTGGGCAGGTGTTAATTAGTAACGTACGTTACTGTTGAATGTTGGGCAGGCGTTAATTAGTAACGCACGTTACTGTTGGGTGATGATCGTGTCTTAATTATTAACGTACGTTACTGTTGGGTGTTGGGCAGGTGTTAATTAGTATCGTACGTTACTGTTGGGTGATGGTCGTGTCTTAATTATTAATGTAAGTTACTGTTGGGTGTTGGGCAGGTGTGAATTAGTAACGTACGTTACTGTAGGGTTTTGGACAGGTGTCAATTAGTAACATACGTTACTGTTGGGTGATGGTCGTTTCTTAATTAGTAACGTACGTTCCGGTTGGGTGTTGGGCAGGTGTTAATTAGTAACGTATGTTACTGTTGGATGTTGGGCAGGTGTTAATTAGTAACGTACGTTACTGTTGGGTGATGGTCGTTTCTTAATTAGTAACGTACATTACTGTTGGATGTTGGGCAGGTGTTAATTAGTAACGTGCGTTACTGTTTAGTGATGGTCGTGTGTTAATTAGTAACGTACGTTACTGTTGGGTGATGGTCGTGTGTTAATTAATAACGTACGTTACAGTTGGATGATGGTCGTGTGTTGGTTAGTAACGTACGTTACTGTTGGGTGATGATCGTGTGTTAATTAGTAACGTACACTACTGTTGGGTGATGGTCGTGTGTTAATTAGTAACATACGTTTCTATTGGTTGATGGGTATGTGTTAATTGGCTACGTACGTTCCTGGTGGATGATGGTCATACTAAAAGTGGCTTTCATATCTGGTTCGTCCAAGCAGGGGAACATTTTCCGGGCATCAGTCGACTGTAACTGGGTGGCTGCTAAATACCTGAAAATGAAATTCAAAATTAATTTAACTATTTAAATCTCAATTAAATGAATATTTCAAGGATACTTGCTTTTGAATTTGTTTCACGTTAATCCATATCACAATATATGACAAGTTGTGATCTAAAGGTCATTAAATACATTTGTGCACGAGTTTCATGCAACAAAACGTCCAACCACAAAGAACATTTAGAAGAAATAGAACAAACAATGATCTACATAACAACACACAGAAAGCTAAAGATTGACAATCACGAACTCACGTAAAAAACCGGGGGTGAACACAGGTGCTCCGGAATGGTAAGCAATAGTTCTGTTCCACTAATGGCACCCGTTATGTTACTCTTTTACCCGGTGATAAGTCATGAATGGAAAAAGTGAAACAGATATTCCAAAGCGATTAACAAAGTCATGGCAGCCGAGATGACTTCAACTTAACCACTAGGAAATCTTGATTCAGAAGCTTCCTTGTTATCAGCAACCCTCTATCAAGGAAATCATTATAGGAACAACCAGCTCTGGAATTTCGAATCAACTGAGAGATACTCCATATGCAGGTGCTACTGAAATGTTGCTACATATGAATGTAAGGTTCACAATAGTTCATTTCAATAAGCACAAATAATACATTCTCTGCGTCCTGATATTTATTTTTAATTGCACAAGTTCCCTATCAAACCTGTTCTAGCTGCACTGTATTCGCTTAGAAATTGTGCCATTTTATTTTTTTACAGGAAGTTAGACTTAAATTGTTCAATTAGAAAAATATAGCAATGTAAAACTGCTTACTATTACTGCATGAACTATCAAAACCACTTAGTCTAGGCCTGTAATTACTTGAAATCACTAAATCTTGTAAATTGAAAAGGGAAGCTAACTATTAATTTACGTCAATACTAGTTCAATTGGGTCACATATATACTATCCATCAAAATCAAGTGGTTGAATAATCTATTGCAAAATGAAATCATACTGATATTCAACCCCATATCATCAATTCATCCAATAAATATATTGCAATATAAAATCATCCTTTTATCCATCACCTAATCATCATGGGTTCTAATAACTTTCAATCAATCACACCGAACAGTAAAAAAACCAACACAATAACTGCAAAATAAAATCTACAATTTATCCATAAGTAAGAATCAATTCAATATATCCATAAAAAGCGTCGTATCTCTTGTAGAGTAATTTATTGGTCATATCTGAAGAAATAATTGAAAATATCTCTAATAATATTGATATCACGCGGTTCTTAATTAATTGTCCGGTTACCAGTAGGATGGAAGTGTACTATCACTATGTCTGTCAGAGATAGTGACCACACATAGCTGTGGAACTGTAGCTCTTATTGATGGTTAGGTTAATGATGTTTGATGCCACTTTCAGCATTATTTCAGTTATATCATGGCGGTTAGTTTTATTGGTGGAGGAAACTGGAATACCCGGAGAAAACCACCGACCTGTCGGAAGTCAATTCAATGGAAAAAAAACAACTCTATCACATAATGTTGTATCACGTACACCTCGCCACGAGTGGGATTCGAACTCACAAATTTAGTGGGGATAGGCACTGATTGCACTGGTATTTGTAAATCCAACTACCCTTGGATCACGACCAAGACGGCACTTACTTCTAATTATGACTGAGTGATTATTGTGAGTAAATGAGTATTTTTTTTGTCCAGTTATATCATGCCTAAGTTCCATTCGATGAGATGATGATTATGTCCACTTTGTACTAGACCAACATGCTTAGTTGGATTTTTATAGTGCTAGCTCACTGAAACAGCAGTCAGCTGATAGACATATCCCTCCACTCGGAGACATTATTCAGACACCAAGCCAACCACTCTTTGCTCTTATTCATTATTTTGTTTGTTTGATGGTGTTTAACGCCACTTTCAACAATATTTCAGTTATATTGTGTTGGTCAGTTTTATTGGTGAAGGAAACCGGAGTACAAAGAAAAAACCACCGATCTGTAGCAAGCCACTGACAAACTTTATCACATAATGTTGTATCGAGTACTCCTTATTGCTGCGTACTTAGCAGAGAAGCAACAAATACCAATTTTATAGTCTTTGGATTGACTGAACCGCGGCACGAACACACGATCTTCCACACTCTGAGGCGAGCACGCTAGCCATTATACCGCCGGTTATATTCTGGTGTGTTGGGTGTCTGTGTTGTCTATGTAAATTTCTTCTTTTGTCTATTAAAAGTAACATCTCCTATCAACATTATTACTTCCATGTCTTAATAAGAAAACGTTCTCAAGAATCATACCACAGAGATCGAGCAAAATATTAAACTAGAAAGAAATAATGATGCCATTTTTATGAAAGCATCGCGTCTTTTTGCGGCAATCGTGAATTGACAATGCAGAGCAATTGGCAACACAAGACACAGCACGAAGACAAGCAAAAAAAAATAATGAAAAAAAAATTATTATAATAATAATAAACCGCAGCACATCAAACAAAGACGATCAGCAACACGGACCTCACCAAAACCAGGATGAACCCATGCGCCCACGAAGGGCTAGCAGTTCCTGCATCTCATCATAAGACACATGCCATGTTACTCGAATAGTCTATATGTGTTGAACACTACTATGCAAACATCATAGATAAGACATAGAAGATGGTTATTTGACTGGCATATGGACGGCCGAGTTAATTGTCACATGACAAATTAGAGACAAAGGACAGAGGAAGAAGTTTGCCATAAAAAGAGTCACTAAGGACTACAAAAAAAGTCTGCTGTACGAAATGTGTGAAGATACCAAAGGTGCAATCTGAAGCTGTAAATCTAAGATACCAAAGGGGTAACCTGAAGCCGTAAATCTAAGATACCAAAGGGGTAATCTGAAGCCGTAAATCTAAGATACCAAAGGTGTGATCTGAAGTCGTAAATCTAAGATACCAAAGGGGTAATCTGAAGCCGTAAATCTAAGATACCAAAGGGGTAATCTGAAGCCGTAAATCTAAGATACCAAAGGTGTGATCTGAAGCCGTAAATCTAAGATACCAAAGGGGTAATCTGAAGCCGTTAATCTAAGATACCAAAGTGGTAATCTGAAGCCGTAAATCTAAGATACCAAAGGTGTGATCTGAAGCCGTAAATCTAAGATGCCAAAAGTGTAATCTGAAGCCGTAAATCTAAGATACCAAAGGTGTAATCTGAAGCCGTAAATCTAAGATATCAAAGG
>MJUT01052669.1:434523-462135 GCA_002080005.1 Gigantidas platifrons | reverse complement strand
TCTGAAGCCGTAAATCTAAGATACCAAAGGGGTAATCTGAAGCCGTAAATCTAAGATATCAAAGGGGTAATCTGAAGCCGTAAATCTAAGAAACCAAAGGTGTAATCTGAAGCCGTAAATCTAAGATACCAAAGGTGTAATCTGAAGCCGTAAATCTAAGATACCAAAGGTGTAATCTGAAGCCGTAAATTTAAGATACCAAAGGGGTAATCTGAAGCCGTAAATCTAAGATACCAAAGGTGTAATCTGAAGTCGTAAATCGAAGAAGGACAGCTTATGCAATGGCCAAAAGATAAAGGACAAAGAACGATCTACAAAGCATTACACTGAAGAAAAAAAAAGAACCCCACTAAAAACTGGAGGTGAACTCAAGTGCTCCGGAAGGGAAATCAGTTCCTGCTCCAAATGTGACACCCGTAGTGCAACTGTTAAATGACAGCTTAATTTGTCTTTTACACAGATTGACTGTGATATTTTCTAAACACAAGGCACTCATTCATGTCCCGTAATAAGGTCGAATTGCGTATTTGATTTACAGCTCTACACAATCTGTTAATAGTCAAAATCGCGCTTTAGGGATAATTGATTCTTAATAAATATAAATTCTCAAGTCTTACTTTCTAGTTTGTTAAACATTTAGTTGTAATAAACGTGAATTATTTATTTCAAAGTTATTGTGAAACAAATCATAAATCATATTTATGTAAGTGTAAGTCTGCTGGTTATTATTTGTAGAAGTATGTTTACCATTAACAACAAACGTAGATATCTAATTTAGTGCGCACACGACGTTTGTGGAATAACCTTCATCTGGTACAGCTCAAAACCGAAAGACACTACCTTTGCGAAGCACTAGAGTTCACCCCCGTTATTATAGGCACATACCTTTTTGCACTAAATTGTACCCGTGGTAGTAGAAATAGGTTACCCTTAACAAGAGTTTGAAGATATCAAAGGGAGGTAATCAGAATCCGTATATCTAAGATACCAAAGGGAGGTAATCAGAATCCGTATATCTAAGATACCAAAGGGAGGTAATCAGAATCCGTATATCGAAGAAGAACAAACAAAACAATGGCCAAAAGAAAAGGACAAACAACGATTTACAAAACATTACACAAAAAAATAAAGATCGAGTTACAAGAACCCCACTAACAACCGGGTCTGAACCCAGGTGCTTCGGAAGGGTAATCAGTTCCTGCTCGAAATATGACACCCGTCGTGTTAAACGAGAGCTTAAATTATCTTTTACACAAATTGACCGTGATATCTTGTAAGCACAAAGCACTCATTCATGTCCCGTAATAAGGTCGAATTGCGTATTTGATTTACAGCCCTACACAATCTGACAATAGTCAAAATCGCGCTGTGGGGTGTAGTTAACTCTTTATAAATATAAATTTGCAAGTCTTAATTTCTACTTTGTTAAACATTTAGCTGTAATAAACGTGAATTATTTATTTTAAAGTTATTGTAAAACAAATAATAAATCATATGTATGTAAGTGTAAGCCTGCTAGTTATATATGTATTTCACACTTCAACATGTTGAACAGCAGACAGATGTTTCTTAAGTGTTTATTAAGGTAGAGAAAAAACGACAAAAACGTCATACAATACCACAAACTTTAATTACAATTAACACTTAAACACGTTTCTTATCTTCAGAGGCATATGCTTTTTTGCACTAAGTTGTACGCGTGCTGGTAGAATTAAGGTTTACCTTAACCTTTGCGAAACACTAGAGTTCACCGCAGTTATAAGTGGGTCTGTTTTTCTTTTCTATAAAGACATAGCTTTTTTTGCATCAAGTTGTACCCGTGCTGGTAAAAACAATTTACCCTTAAACCTTAAGCACTGGAGTTCACAAAGTTATTAAACACCAATCAATCAATCAATCAATCAATCAATCAATCAATCAATCAATCAATCAATCAATCAATCAATCAATCAATCACAAAATTATTAGGAGCGACGTGGTCGTGATCGTATGGTAGTTGGATATACAACTACCTGTGCAATCAGAGTTCGAATCCCGTTCATGGTGAGGTGTACTCGATACAACATTATGTGATAAAGTTTGTCAGCGACTTGCGACAGGTCAATGTAATTCTCCTGGTACTCCGGTTTCCTCCACTGATAAAACTGACCAAGTTACGATATAACTGAAATATTGTGAAAGTGGCGTTAAACTCTATAAATCAAACCGCCGTTATTAGCGTGTCTGTGTTGCTATCTTTAGTTTTCTGTGTGTTGTGTGTTGTCGACCATGGTATGTCTTTTTGACCTATTTCTTCATTCTCTATCCAGAGTTGTCGTTCCTGCTACGCTACACACCATCTCTGTCAACGCTCATTTTACAAGATTCTTGTAAAATTTAGAAACAGTAAAAAAAATCTACTTAAAAAATTGTTTTAATTATTGTAAATATCAATAAAGAATTCTCTCTTAAAAATGATTTGTGATCGTTTTTAACTTTTTAATTTTTACCTCCGCAAAATAGTTCTCCTAGAGTTGTGTAGCTTAGCAGGAACGACAACTCTGGATAGAGAATTCTTTTTCTTACAGCCATTGTATCTCTTCCGTAGCGAGATGTACTCGATACTATTTTAAATAATGTAGAATCTCAATGTATTTCAACAGGCCAGGGGAAATGGCTGTAGCTAGCAATAACCCTCTATTATTTCAGTATTTATTCATAGTGGGCACATTTACAATTAAATTGTAACTGCTTCAATGATAAACCTAGACAAGTATTAAAATGTCAGTGACCAACGACATGTGGGTGGTTTCCCCTGGTATTCCGGTCACCCCCCTTCAGAAATAGTACTCAAAAGTGACGTAGAACACCCACTACTACAATGCATCACTTTATATGATTCTTATATACTTATTGCTTGTCAGAAGGTAATTGAAAATATACCCGGAAACATCCGCTACCGGTACTTATTTTATGAAATATTGTTTCAGAAAAATGTAATTAATAACCGCATTTGATTATTGACATATAATAAAGGATCCCTGTTGTCATTGGTTAATCAAGTCTTCATCTGACTTTGTCTGATTGACAGTAGGAATACAATGTACTGCTAACGACAAGGGGTTATTAATATCCAATAGAAACCCGTTTAGAACATTGACTCGAGATATATACTTTAATTACAGTCATATCGTAATAAAAACGTAGATCTCTAATTAAGTATGTATGACGCGTTTCTGGAATAACCTTCATCAGGTACGCTCATAGTCAAAAGATTGGATTTGATTTGATTTAATTTTTGGTGTTTAACGCCACTTTCAACAATATTTCAGCTATATCATGGCGACCAATTTTAGTAGTGGAGGGAGGCGGAGTACCCGGAGAGAACCACCGACCATGGGCAAGCAACTGGTAAACTTTATCACTTGCGGCTGCGAGTCGAGTGCACGCTTTTTTGTAATTTACAGAGCTGGGTGCGAATCCACGCCGTATATGTGATAGGCTTATATGAGTTGTTAGATCCAACGACCTAACACATTGAGCCACCCGGGCCCCAAAATGATTGGAAAACCAAGTCATTTTAAAGTATACCAAAGGATCTAACCAGGAAAGCCAAAATAGCATAGTGTCACACCCGAAGGAGATGGACCTTAGTTATAATAAATTACATTATTGAGGGAGATGGACCTTAGTTATAATAAATTACATTATTGAGGGAGATGGACCTTAGTTATAATAAATTACATTATTCAGGGAGATGGACCTTAGTTATAATAATTACATTATTGAGGGAGATGGACCTTAGTTATAATAATTACATTATTGAGGGAGATGGACCTTAGTTATAATAAATTACATTATTGAGAGAGATGGACCTTAGTTATAATAAATTACATTATTGAGGGAGATGGACCTTAGTTATAATAAATTACATTATTCGGGAACTGCAAGTTTCAAACATAAATATATATAATAAGCCACCGCAGTGCGAATCACTGACTATTGGGTGGATGGTATTCTCATGAACGAATAGTCCACCAGTATGAGTTATCGACCCAATAATAGTCATTCAAATATCTGAGGGCCCGGGTGGCTCAATGAGTTAGGTCGTTGCCCAGATCTAACAACTCATACAAGCCTATCACAAATACGGCGTGGGTTCGCGCCCGGCTTTGTAAATTACAAAAAAGGTGCATTCGACTCGCAGCCGCAAGTGACAAAGTTTACCAGTTGCTTGCCCATGGTCTGTGGTTATCTCCGGGTAATCCGGCTTCTTCCACCACTAAAACTGGTCGCCAATGATAAAGCTGAAATATTGCTGAAAGTGGCGTAAAACACCAAAAATTCAAAAATTCAAATTCAAATTCAAATATCTGATCATTGTTATAATAACTAATAAAAGTATCATATACACAGACAAAATCAGTCAACAACCAGAAAACTGGGAAAACCGTAATGACTTGGTACATGCATTTCCAAAGAAATGGTGGGTTGAATCACATTTTAAGGCGCCAAACCTCCCGCTTTCATTAATATTAATGGTTATCTAGAGTGGACAGGAATGGTTGTACAGTTCCAAAACATTTGTATGTGACGTCTGTTTGTTTGTGTTCTACGTCAATTTTGAAATTAACATGCATTTAAATTTAAGCTCAGGATAAATGAATCTAAACATTGGGCAACTGATTTAATTCTTGATAATGTTAACTAGAGCGATTAAAATCTAATATATGAGATTCTGAACAATATGTATACTAAAATTAATTGGTTGTTATGTAATATTTACGCGAATTGAACATTTTTTGTTAAGTAAGCTATTATAAGCATAAAAATATCATCCGATCTTTATCTTAATTTTTTTACGTCATGGTATATTGGTACATCCTTGTGCATGTTAAAGTGAAATCGTTTGATGGGTTATGGATGTTTTAAAGGTTTTCTAAACAATACTTCAATGACGTCATTGAAATTGGTGTACTTGAAGAAAATTAACATGGTGGTGGTCTGTTTTCTTTATAGAGGAAAAAGGAGTTCCCGGAGAAACGACACCTACCAAATATTGTATCGAATACACCCCACAACGAGCGGGATTCGAAGCCAGATTTTTTTTACCCGTACAAAAAATTTTATTACTTTTTTGGACATGAAAAATCTGTAATGTTTATTTTTTAAAATTTAACAAAACATCTTATTTGAAAACTTCAGTGTCAAATTATTTATTTATTATTATTTCTGTATTTTTCCGTTATTTTATAAAAAAAATTGGGGACAGAAAATTTCCTTGACCCCTCCCCCCTAAAAGTTAAATGGGCGTTCCCTTATATTCAAATGTCTCTCTCATTATTGATGCCTTGTTAACGTTAAAACGGTAAATGCAATTTTTATGAAGGCTTTGGCCTGACGTAAATAAGCTTCAAAATCCGTTTCCAAGTACTGTAGAGGTTATAGTTAGTATTATGGTGGTTAACGTCACTGCTGACAACATTTCAGCTATATCGTGGTGGCATGTTTTATTGCTGGAAGAAAACCGGAGTACCCGGAGAAAACCATCTGCAAGTCACTGAAAAACTTTATCACAAACTGTTGTAACGAGTATATCTCGCCATGCATAATTCACAAACAATATAAATAGTTACCGTACTGAGGAAAATATAATGGCCGACAACCGTCCCCATATATTAACGACTGGAATAGATGTACAATTGTCTAAAATAATTCAAAAACCAACACACATCCCCAAAAGTAATGTTTTTTCTTTTCTTTTCTTTCATATACATGCAGGGGCGAATCCAGGGGGGGGGGGGCGCACCCGGCGCCCCCCCTAAAATTGAAAAAAATGATTTTTTTGCGTAAAATCGTGATTTTTCACACGAAATACCCCAAAAATATTCGCGCCTGGCTCCGCTTGGCGCCATTATTTTAAGTGCGCCCCCCTAATTTGAAATCCTGGATCCTCCCCTGTACATGTATAGTCTCTACCTATGTTTTTGTATATAATCGTTCTGTTTTATCTATTTCTAAGCATTTTATATCATTTCATTTGTGCATGCTGATACATATTGTAAATTATTGTATTCGGGAGAAGACTTCATAAGTTGGAAAAAAAACTTGTGTCTGATCCCAATTTGTTATATTTAACAAATAAATAAACGTTAGAGAATATCGAAGGGGCAATCAAAAATGGACAATCCAGAGAAACTGACAAATAAACGTTAGAGAATACCGAAGGGACAATCAAAAATGGACAATCCAGGGAAACTGACAAATAAACGTTAGAGAATACCGAAGGGACAATCAAAAATGGACAATCTAGAGAAACTGTCAAATAAACGTTAGAGAATACCGAAGGGGCAATCAAAAATGGACAATCCAGAGAAAATGACAAATAAACGTTAGAGAATACCGAAGGGACAATCAAAAATGGACAATCTAGAGAAAATGACAAATAAACGTTAGAGAATACCGAAGGGACAAGCAAAAATGGACAATCCAGAGAAACTGACAAATAAACGTTAGAGAATACCGAAGGGGCAATCAAAAATGGACAATCTAGAGAAAATGACAAATAAACGTTAGAGAATACCGAAGGGGCAATAAAAATGGACAATCCAGAGAAACTGACAAATAAACGTTAGAGAATAACGAAGGGGCAATAAAAATGGACAATTCAGAGAAACTGACAAATAAACGTTAGAGAATACCGAAGGGGCAATCAAAAATAGACAATCCAGAGAAAATGACAAATAAACGTTAGAGAATAACGAAGGGGCAATCAAAATTGGACAATCCAGAAAAACTGGCAACACAGGGCACAAGACGAAACAAAAACAACAACAACAACAACAACAACAACAACAACAACACATTATGTGTTGAACACCACTATGCAGCAAGCAAATACAAATAACGTAAATAAGACACGAGTCCTCCTACAAACAACTGGAGGTAAAGACGAACCAAACAAACACAAATAACGTAAATAAGACATGAGCACTGCTACAAACAACTGGAGGTAAAGACGAACCAAACAAACACAAATAACGTAAATAAGACATGAGTCCTCCTACAAACAACTGGAGGTAAAGACGAACCGAACATCGTTTATATGCGGAAATCATAAAGGACATCACAAGACGGAACTCAGAACGTAAAGACACATAATTGAACAACACAAAAAATTTACAAAATGAGCAACACGGACCCCACCAAAGACCAGAGGTAAACTCAGGTGCTCAAATTGTAATATGTTAAACTAAACCGCACAAGAAGTATTGTTATTGACAGATTTTGTAAGCATAGTAAATAATAGTATCATTTTCATATATATGTAATAAAAGATAATATTAATGTATAAAATGTAAGACGTTAACAGGTGTGCATGTTGTTTATTTAATGTTTAATTGATATTCCTCTCCCTCAGATCTATGTAATGTCCCAGTAGTTCTTGTCTGGTCTGACAATTATCATACATGTAATGCATTTATCAGCATGTAACAACTTAAAACAGTGAGATAGGTCTGATAAGTTACGCTACTGCTATTAGACCAGTAATATATTACCCGGATTTGACAACACAAGTCGTATAGTGATATAGGTCTGATAACAGAAGTGTTTGAGCAGTTATCAGACCATTAGTTCTTGTCTTTCTCTGATACTTATCATACATGTAATGCATTTATCAGCATGTAACAACTTAAAACAGTGAGATAGGTCTGATAAGTTACGCTACTGCTATTAGACCAGTAATATATTACCCGGATTTGACAACACAAGTCGTATAGTGATATAGGTCTGATAATAGAAGTGTTTGAGCAGTTATCAGACCACCAGTTCTTGTCTTTCTCTGATACTTATCATACATGTAATGCATTTATCAGCATGTAACAACTTAAAACAGCGAGATGGGTCTGATAATAGACATACGAGTTACGTTACTGTTACTGGATTTGCCAAAATTATATTTATAGTGACATAGGTCTTATAATAGAAGTGTCAGACCAGTTATCAGACCAGTAATATATTACCAAGATTTGATAACACAAGTCTGCTAGTGACATATGCATGACAATAGACTTGAAAGTAACGATACACTTATCAGACCAGTAATACAGCACCAGGATTTGAAAACACACGTTTCTATAGTGCTATTGGTCTGATAACAGACATGAAAGTGTAATATAGGCTATTAGACCAGTAATACATTACCAGGATTTGACAACATTTTCCTAGTGATAAAGGTATGAACATAGATATGAAAGTAACGAAACAGTTCTCAGACCAGTAAATTATCAATAGTATTTGACAACGACGCAAAATCCCAGTGACACAGGTCCGATAAACTTTAAAGTGACGAAGAAGTTATCAGACGAGTAATACATTAATAGTATTAGTAAACACTATATTCTCCTAGTGATACAGGTCCGATAAACCTGTAAGTGACGAAGAAGTTACCAGATCAGTAATACATCAATAGTATTTACAACACACAGAATTCTACTAGTGATATATACAGGTCTGAGAAGCAGACTGTACAGTTACGGTGCAGTTTCCAGACCAGTAATACATTAGCAGGATTTGACAGCAATCATTTGCTAGTGATATAGGTCTAACTAAAAGCGTGATAGTGTCGGAACAATTATCAGACCAGTAATGCATCACCAGGATTTGACAACACAAGTCTGCTAGTGACATATGTCTGATGATAGACTTGAAAGTAAGGTACACTTATCAGACCGGTAATACAGCACCAGGATTTGACTTCACATGGTTACTAGTAACTGCGGAACTGTAACCCTTATGGTCCTTGGCCAGTTTTCTGATATTTGCTGACCTACCTATGGTCCGTAAATATCAGAAAACTGACCAAAGACCATAAGGACTACGGTTCCTAGTGATATAAGTCTGACAATAAACCTGAAAGTGTCGGAACAGATATCGTACCAATAATACCTGTTTAATATTTGACAACCCAAAGTATCCTTGTGATATATGTCTCATGATAAACCTGGAAGTGTAGGAACAGTTATCAAACCAGTAATGCAGTTTTAATAGTCTCCATGTGATATAGATCTGATAACAGACATTAAAGTGTCGGAATAGTTATCAGACCAGTAATATGTTTTAAGCAGAATATGACAGCACAATCAAAAATCCATTCGTTTATAGAACTTTGTTAGTGTTTCTCATAAAAATGTAATAAGACATGGTAATTGTGTAAGCAGAGGGAACTTACAAGTGTGTCTTTTTATGACATTATTATTATTTATTATTATTATTATATAACATTTATATAGCGCATTATATAATTAAAAATTACTCTAAGCGCTTTACAAGTAAAATACATGTATACATACAAAGCAGTTACAAAATGTTTAAAAGGAAACAGGCATTTAAAAATCAATTATCAATTAGAATTGTACATTATAAGGTAAAAATTAAATAAGTAAATATGATTCTGGATTAAGACAAATAATAATTTAACACAATATGATTTTAGATTGAAAGAAATAAAATTTCATCACGATGGAAAATTTTACTTAAAATAAATTAAACAAATTACTATTAACTTCGATAAACAAATATATACACGAACAGCAGTTTGGGGTTACCGATAAATAGTTCAATAAAACACATATAGTAACTGTAAATAAATCGAAACAACAGTCAGTAAAAACAAAATATGGAAACACTTAAAAAACAAGCTTAAAAAGATGAGTTTTAAGGTCTTTTTTAAAAATGTCCTCAGGACTAACATTTCGTAAATATGAGGGCAGATTGTTCCAAAGAGTGGCTGCTGATTTGTCAAATCGTCTCTCATCGTATGCTTTTGTGCGTACATCGTTCGGCACCTGAAGGAGGTTACTACTTTCTGAGCGCAAAGTTCTAATAGGCTTGTAGATGGAAACAAGATCCTGTAGGTATACTGGCGCTTTACCATGAATGGCTTTGAATACATAGAGTAATATTTTGTACTGACAGCGATATTGGATCGGAAGCCAATGCAGAGACATTAAAACAGGTGTAATATGTTCATGTTTCTTTTTCCTGGTAATGAGTCTAGTCGCAGTATTTTGAACACGCTGCAGTTTTGTTATAATGCTCGAATTAACACCATGTAGCAATGCATTACCATAGTCCAACCGTGATGTTACTAAAGAACACACCAACGTTTTACAAGCGTTTTCGGTAATGTGTGTTCGAATACGTCCTATGTTGCGAATTTGGTAAAAGCAGGCTTTACTGATAGAACTAGCTTGATGCTCCATACTTAGAGACTGATTAAAATACACACCTAGGTTTTTTACACAAGAAACATCGCATAGAATGGTTCCATCGAACGCAAGTCGAAAATCTGCCAAACTACTTAGTCTGTGTTTCGGAGCGAATACGAGCAGTTCCGTCTTGTCCTGGTTGCGCTTAAGCAGATTAGAACTCATCCATGCACTAATGTCTGAGAGACAGCGTTCTAACCTAGTTGATAACTCCGACCAGTCATCGAGTGGCTTAATCACAAGATAAACTTGGGTATCATCAGCATAACAATGATGTGACATATTGTGGCGTCTGTAGATTTCGCCTACTGGTTTTGAGAACATGCAGTAGAGTTCCGGTCCCAGAACAGAACCCTGAGGCACGCCATATTGAAGATGCCTATCATCGGAAAGTACAGTGCCAATGGCAACACTTTGAGTTCTGTTTGTCAAGTAAGACTGTATCCATGAAAGAGCTGTTCCGGATATTCCGAATGAGAATTCAAGTCGATTTAGAAGGATATTATGATCAATGACATCAAATGCCGCTGATAAATCCAACATCAAAAGAACGGTACAGCAGTTCTTGTCAAGAGCAGATGTTATATCATGATGTACGCGTAAAAGTGCAGTCTTTGTGGAGTGGTATGCTCGATAAGCCGATTGGACATTGTCATATAAAGAATTCGATTCTAAGTGACGCTCAATCCGGGAGGCAACCGCTTTTTCTACTACTTTAGAAGTAAAGGACAAGTTCGAAACAGGACGGTAGTTCTTCATTACTTCTTTATCTAAGTTATGTTTCTTTAGAAGTGGTCGTACTATTGCTCTTTTAAACGCTTGTGGTACAGTTGCTTCAGATAACGATTTGTTAACAATGCTTGTGATGGTAGGGAGCAGTGTATCTAAACAGGTTTTTACAAAAGCTGTCGGTAATGGATCGAGTTCGCAAGACTTGGATGGAGCTGCTGTAATGATCTTGCGAACTTGATGCAGGTGAAAATGTACTTAATTGTTCACCAGTGAACTTTATGTCACGGCTCTTAGAACATCTATGTTGCTGTCTAAGATGTTTGTCTTTGCACTAAGTTCGTTGCGTATTGTTTGTATCTTTCCGAGGAAGAATTCGCCAAATTTGTTTGCCAAGTCCTTTTCACTTTGATGTGAAGGGAGAACAGTTTGATGATTATTTCCCATTGCATTTTTAGAAAACATCTTAGATGTTAAAAAGAACTGTCTGGTTATTTAACCTTTGAAAATGAACAAACAAAAGACGTTTGTGGATCGCATTTCTGTCTTTAGGGTTAAACCACACTAACCAGACTACATAATTTCTTTTAGCGTTTTAGCTGTTTGTGACAGAGATTGTTTGACATGACGAAGAATAATTCAATAAATATTCTCGTGATTATTATTTTTTTTTGTCCTTTGTCCTTTTTAATTACAAAATAACAACACCTATTGGTCAAAATGATTTTAAATAACTGATGGGAATGATATGAAACGGTTTAAAGGTTCGGTTGCGTGATTTCTTTTTATGTGTTTGACTTTACGGACATTAAAAATTCCCTTTTACGTCAGTATTTGATTTGTCGACCAATGACCGAAAGGATCCAATAGCAAAGTTCGGTCGATACGTCACAAAATGCTAATGTTTAGTCATAACTATGTCACGTGACTTCACCTCAGACAAACAAATCGATAAAATAAATGGCGTCTACTCAAGAATTCCAAAAATTAAATCTTTCTCCTGATGATGTACCTGGTGCATACATTAATATCGATGATTTTGAAAGTTGCTCAATTGTTCAGTTAAAGAGATGGTTGAAATGCAGGGGTTTAAAGACGACAGGAAATAAACCTCAGAGGTGAATAACCTCGAGACAACACCCTCTTCCATTATCAACAATGTATTTACCTGGATCGATTCATTTGACATGTTAAATATGACAGAAGGTGACACTATCGTAAAGCGTGATTGGCAGATTATAAAGAAAGGCGTCTGTCATCGTATTCAAATGACAATTTTATTATTAATGGCTAATAAGTAATATTAAGTACTATTAATACTAAATATTAAACGAAAAGTAACGATATAAACAACGTTTTCCTTTGTTTTCAATACGGGATTTTTTTTTAGATCGAGTAGACTATTAAATCTCTCTGAACAAGTTACAAAATGATGATAAAGTCCAGATTTTCATTTAAGTAACACTTAAAACTATGTAAAACGTAGATTATGGCTTCTTTTCGTCATGTCGATCTGCAAATCGCCGCATTTGGGAAAAGAATAACAATGATAATATTTGCTCAAATATATCGTTTTAGACAATTTTTTTTGTAATAAAGTACAGAAAATTATTATCAAAACTAGATTTTTATATAAATAACAATTAAAACTATGTAAATGGTATGTTATGGCTTCTTTTCCTCATGACGGTGTAATGCAAATCGCCGCGATTGGGAAAAAAAGAAGTGTCCGTGCTAGACTGTATCGTTTTTCTTAATTTTTTTAAAATATTATTTTGCATTCAAAATGATTATTAAATGCATAATATTGTTATAAATAACACATAAAACAACACAAATAGTAGTTTTGGGTTGTTTTCTTTATTATTCTTCATTATTTTTCAATATTAGACCCACCGTTTGGGAAAGGAATAAAAAACACATCTTTCATACATTCACGATGTCTGTATCTGGTATATCGCTTTTACATGTTCCCAACAATGCTTAACACCCTGGGATTGGTGTTTCTCTTTTGTATGTTCCATTTTATTACCGAAATCTTTGTTTATAATATCAGTGTTATCGCGCTTCCGTTCACATTTGTTTGCATGACATCCGAGCATTTAAACAATGACATCATTCTAAATATAAATAGCTGAGCTAATAATAGCTCGACCGAACTTTGCTATAGACAATCATTATACCTCTATTGTATTGTTGCCATTTATATCAGCCATTGTAGAACTGACGGATATTTATACTTGTCGTGTTAGGTTCTGCTTGCCGTAAGCAAAGAAGCTAAGAGGAATGTTTTTTTTTTGCGTTTTCGTCTTTAGCGACATTGAAGATTTTTTTTTACGTCAGTAGTTGATTTGTCGACCAAAGACCGAAAGGATCCAATAGACAAACATAACACCTCTATTGTATTGTTGACATTTATATCAGACATTGTATAACTGACGGATATTCTTACTTGTCGTGTTAGGTTCTGCTTGCCGTAAACCAAGAAACTAAGAAGAATGCTTTCATATATCTTCTCTGCGTGTATTTTCACTCTTAATGTTTGCAAGTAAATACAAAGATTAGAAAAATGTGACGCTGGGAGATAAATTGAAAGTTATTTCTGTTTTGACGATGAATCCGTTACATTGTTACCTATATCTTTATTTAAGTGTAACAGTGATTGCAGTGCACTTATAAATAAAACATTTTTAAATGAACGCCATTAGCTGTATAATGTCATTCCCATGGCGTAATAATCACTAATTCCAGAAGTGCTCATCTGTTAGTGTTTGTTACTAGTAGCTTAATTTTTCTGGCTAAATATCATCGATATTATTATGTTATACATAGAAATTCTAACATGACCTTCTTCTTTTGCTTTGTAGGCAAACGAGCGATTTATCGATGGTATAATCTCATTCGCACATGCGCCGGTGAATGTGACTGACTTTTCCATTGGCAACATAAATTGTGTGCGACTTTTTTCCGCAAACGTGAATACAAATTACCGTCTTCCAATCAAAGTATACTACCGTATTTGTACTCTTAGACATATCAGAATCGAAATAAATCATGGAAGCCAGAATGTGTTTTGAATTTTAACATGGGTTGGCGGATATCAGTAAATTTTATCCCTCGCTTCCATTATTTATTTCTTAATTATACATTACATATAGGATAAATCTTTTTGCATTCTATGATTTTACGTGAGATATCGTTGTTTCGTTTGATGTTATTGATGGAATTGATGTCCATCACTGTTTGAACATTCATTTCATAATAGAAATTTACTTCATGTCTCCGAGACAAGTCTGGGTAAGCATAATTGCCAATGATTTGTATGATTTGTTTGTTTTTTTTTGTTTTTTTGGCGTTTTAACGCCACTTTCAACAATATTTCAGCTATATCATAAGGGTAATAACAAAATTACGGAACACCGAGCAATTTTCCTGGTCAAAACACATAAATCAACAAACAGACAAAAGGAATGAACAAATACCAAAGAAAATATATAGCTATGACCAGGTTGATACTTACTATGAATACTTAACACAAAAATAATAATAATAAATAAATAAATAAATAAATATTATGTCCCACTAATTCTGGATTGAAAAAATAAAAAAATAAATCTGAATCAGAATAAAGACCAGCGGATGTCAAACAAGAATGACATCACATTTTACAGATATCAGAAAACAGCATACATTGATAGAAATAAAACATCGTATACATTTTCAAACTGTCTTGCATGGCTGTTAAGAAAAGTTTAAAGATACTAGAAGGATAATCAGAATATGTAAATCTAAGAAGGGAGGACAACACAATGGTCAAAAGAATGGGAGGACAAACAACGATCTTCAAAACATTACACATAAAACTAAAGATTGAGTAACATGAACCCACTAAAAACCGAGGGTGAACTCAGGTGCTCCGGAAGGGTAAGCAGTTCCTGCTCCACTAGTGGCACCCGTCGTGTTAACTGGCGTAATAAAATACTCGTGTCAATAATGATGTGTAATGAAATGAAAAACAAAAAATACTACACTGTCAGAACAGTTCCGAAATCTAACAGACAAATACCACACTGTCAGAACAGTTCCGAAATCTAGCAGAAAAATACCACACTGTCTCAGAACAGTTCCGAAATCTAACAGAAAAATACCACACTGTCAGAACAGTTCCGAAATCTAACAGAAAAATACCACACTGTCAGAACAGTTCCGAAATCTAACAGAAAAATACCACACTGTCAGAACAGTTCCCAAAAAAGAAACAGAAAAATCGTGGAAACAGAGACATAGTCTCTACATGAAACATATATACATCACCAGGCCCACTGAAAAAGGGGGCCGGGGCGGCACACCGGGGCCCATGAGTTACAATTAATGGTCCAGACAAATAAACAAGTAGAAAACTGCTTTCTAAATCACAATTCATCAATTCATTTTTGTACTGATTCCTTGCTTATGACACACCGTGGTGGACTTAGTTTGAATATCATCATTTGGAGATTTGGAGAAGAAGGGCCAAGTTTCCTTTTGCCCTGGGGCCCAAAAATTCTCTTGGTGGCCTTGTACATCACCACTCACTTTCCTGGATTGGTACAATCACTCCAATAAGTGACATGGTTAGGCTAGTTGTATTGGCCCAGTCATCAATTCTTAGTGAAATGCTGCTATGAATTCAAGGTGTACATTTTTGTATTTATCTTGTTCTAGGCTACTCGACTGAAAACCAGATTTAATAACCAAACATCTAATCGCGAGGTGTGCTCGATACAACCCTATGCGATAAAGTGTCAGTAACGCGACAGCTGGGTCGATGGTACATGGGTTTCCGTTACCAATAAGACTGACTGCCATGATATACAAATGTAACTGAAATTTTGTTGAAATTGGCGTTAAATATCAACTACCCTCGCCCGCATTTATCCCACATGTATATGGGATCATGGCTATCCTGCTCTCGAATACCTGTGATGTATGCGCTAGCACGTGTTTTCATTATTGTAGTTGTTGAGATTAACGACCATTCGTGTTCATTTTTTGTGAATTAAAGGCTCGTTACGACAATAAAACGATTGTTTCTCATCATCTTTACTTCTGTGTTATCATCATAACTCGCAGCAATAAGAATCTTTAATGTTGTGCAATCGTCATAACTCGCGGAATAAAGAATTGTTTTTTCTTGGCAATTTATATAATAATTACTACATAAATATTCCTGCAAAACATATTGCACCTGTTAATTGCTGTATAACGCTAATTACATACTAAGTAAACGCATACATAACTCAGATTTCTTATATAACGTCAAAGTTGTCTCTGCGTTTGAATGACAGCCATTTATGAGTGACCGAAGGGAGAATTATATTGATTGGAAACATTAATAAAATATGTAATGTAACATTATAAGATTATTTTTTTTTATTAATAAATAATAAATCTAGAAAATGAATTTAAGATGTGCGGAATAAACTTGTCAAATATCAAATTAATTTGAAAGAAAACCTCTCCCCCAATCTAAGCCCTTTGTGCATTGGGAATACGCCTGCATATTTTCCTTGCATAGTTTAGCAGCACAATCAGACAAGGTGACACATACCGCAGTAATATAGAAAAAGCAGCCAAGATTGATATCAAATGAAGCAGTGTATTAAGAGTTATTTTACGCGCAATACAATTGTTCAAAACCACTCAAATGCTTATCTGGTTGAATTTTAAAGACTTTTATTATGTTTATTTTGTCAATAGATATAAATAAAACATGCTCACGCATCCGGCATGGAAAACAAACCACTCGGAATTAACCATTTACGTAGAGTTATGTCCATTGAGAACCATTATTCATTTCTCTATCTACTTCACAGATTTTATTTGAAATACAATGGTCAAGTTTAATGAATGGTAATTTGGATATTATGACAATCGAACCGTAACAAAATTATGCAGATGTGCTAACGACACCATGAAGTTCACTTGTTAATTAGCAAAATCGTTTCCCTGACGAAATAAATGCACAGCTCTAGATAATGCAACAATTTTTCTGGTCACTTTTGGATATTCCAGAAACAATTTCACTGAATCTACTTATTTTTGTCTCAGTTAATCTAAGTGACGAAGAAAACAGTGCAGTATATAAATCAGCCCAAACCATCATCATAAAAAGTAAAAGATTTACTCCCCGACATGCTCACATAATATTTTTCACCTTTTCTATTTTAGTCAGTCTCCTTGTATTAAAGGCATATTGTCTACCAAAACCGTAATTTTTCATACCCAAAATTATTGTCGTTTTCCGTACTGACCTTCATAAAATGAAGATTAAACACCGAATTATTGGCGAATACGCTACGAAACGTTAAGATTCAAACAACATTAAACGAGCGTGACAATTTGAAATGTTTGAATCTTAATAGTATTTTCCTTACCTCAAAGCTAAAACACCGAGAGTTCCGAACTTCCGTTTTTTATAGGTGGCGCTGTTACTTTCACTTTGAATTTTTGTCATCCCGGACAATAATTGCGTTAACGATAGTGTTGGGTCTCTTTTGTCAAAAAAAGAACAACAATCGTAATTTTTGCAGCATAACTGTTTAATGATAGCTTAAATAAATCATTTATGGACAGCTAAAATTTTTCAACAAAATCGTAGACAATATGCCTTTAATATTTTCATATAAATTGTTTAGCTTTCAACAACATGCTTGCATATACTTTTGTTTTCTCCTTCATTGTATAAATAATTCTCACACAATAACATTTTAATAAGCAAGCATATAGATTTTTGTGATGTGTGTATGTTTTTTTTTTCTGGCAAACAGATTTAGAAAAGAGATTTTTGAATCCTATTGTACAATTGCTATTGTTCTATTAATATATATCAGCTATACCAATAAAATATGTTTGTAACATGAATTCATTATGTTCCTTTGACCCGTTTATGGTTTATATATACCAGAATGTAAGCAACAGCTAGGAAATATGAAATAATTCACACAGAAACGAGATATTGTACAAATTCGGGTTGTAGTTTTATTAATCTGGGAGAGCCGTGCAATAATCAACGACCTAGATGTGATATTGCATGGCGCCATGTTGCAAATCATTTATACCACGATCGATTGTTGAACCGTTTAACTAAAAAAATCCGTGGTATAAATATTACTTAAGGTGGTACCATACACTTCAGGTAAAATTTGATCTGCTTGTTTAATTTTCTTATTTTTTTGGCAGTGTGTTTGAATATATCCACTGTAATAAATATCAAAATTTTAACAAATTCCAACCAACAGACTCGGAGCTATAAATTCACTATCCACATAGCAGCTTTTCTCTCTGTGTTTTTGATCACAGAGATGCTTGAAATCTGTATACAGACATCATATGATCAAAACGTTCTATCTCCCTGTAGTGTTAGATACCACCTTAAAATAAATAAATGAAAGTAACATGGATGCTATTGTTTTCCCATACAAAAAATAATAAGTACCCTACTTTAAAGGGATATTAAAGCTCGTTTTAACATATATTTTTTCAACTCGTGACGAAAGTTGTTTCTTTTCAATTTAATTGTAAAAACAATCCAAAAATACTTTGCACGCCCATATAATCCCTAATATCGTTAAAATATTACTTAAAAGGGTCGAAATGAATTTTTGTCCAGAAAGCAAAAATTCAATTCAAGGCAAAGACCGCAAGATAATGACAGAATTAACAAAGATTATGTCACTTTTACAAAGTTTCATTGATAAAAACCGGGTTAATGTTTCATAAATATCATTTATTGAACCAATTGCAAGTTTTCATGAGATACAAAAAATTACCATAAAGAGCTTTAATATCTCTTTAACGGCTAGTATGTTACTATACTATTCCATGGCGATAAACATTATACACAACCGAACACAAGACCTTACATTTTCAAACTGTTTTGTGTCATATAATACCTATAACTTTGCACCCAATGTTGCCAGTTTCTCTGGATTGTCCATACTTGATTGCCTGGTTTTCTCTAACGTGTATTCCCATGAACACAATTCAGTGTCCTACGAAGCACGAATCAAAAACATAATATTTGTTTGTTTGTTTGTAGATTATCTTCCAGTGGAAAATGTTCATGCATATGTTAGGACGAGAACATCAACAAACTAGACAAACCATGAAGGAGGTATATAAGTAACATGGCGGGTGTCTTATAATGCTACATTGCTCCTAGGTTGACATCATCGCTACTCAAATTATACGGTCGTCATCACAATCTGGTTGACCGTTCCGAAATATCCATATCTCAAATGACAATGGATCTTTTACTTTTAACATAAATGCTTTATTTCCTCTATCACTGCCACGACTTTTACCGAACTTATATATGAATAACACGACAGGAACGGTTTTTGTTTGGGGCCGTGGCTGTTCATGGTTTTTGTTTGGGGCCGTGCTGTTCATGGTTTTTGTTTGGGGCCGTGCTGTTCATGGTTTTTGTTTGGGGCCGTGCTGTTCATGGTTTTAGTTTGGGGCCGTGCTGTTCATGGTTTTTGTTTGGGGCCGTGGCTGTTCATGGTTTTTGGTTGGGGCCGTGGCTGTTCATGGTTTTTGTTTGGGGCCGTGGCTGTTCATGGTTTTTGGTTGGGGCCGTGCTGTTCATAGTTTTTGGTTGGGGCCGTGCTGTTCATGGTTTTTGCTTGGGGCCGTGGCTGTTCATGGTTTTTGTTTGGGGCCGTGCTGTTCATGGTTTTTGTTTGGGGCCGTGGCTGTTCATAGTTTTTGGTTGGGGCCGTGCTGTTCATGGTTTTAGTTTTCTGTGTGTGTTGTTTTTTGCTTTGTTTGTCTTCGTCTTGTGTCTTGTGCATACAATATTGCCAGTGTCCCTGGATTGTCCATTCTTGATTTCCCCCTAGGGCAACGACCTTCTTATGTACCATGGACAAGTATTGAAAATTGGGTAGAGGAGCCAAAAATGTAGTATTCTGTAGCACCTATTCTTTTATCATATAGTTAAAAGCGTTAGGGTTAGGAATACTTTTAGAGATGTGTGTGGGTTCTTTGAATTATTTTGACAATTGTAAATCTTTTGGTTGGTTTGGTTTATGGTGCTTAACGCCACTTTCAGCATAGCTTTTTTGCACCAAGTTGTACCCGTGCTGGTAAAAACAATTTACCCTTAAACCTTAAGCACTGGAGTTCACAAAGTTATTAAACATCAATCAATCAATCAATCAATCAATCAATCAATCAATCAATCAATCAATCAATCAATCAATCCACCATCCATCCATCCATCCATCCATCCATCCATCAATACAACCTGATGCCAACGAAAATAAACTAACCGTCTGCAGCTTCAAAAACAGTTGCAATATAGAAATGATTAAAAGCATAAAATTCTTCTGACACCAGTAAATAATATTTTAGCAATTTGTGTTATAAGTACTGTCTATGTAATATTGCAATGCATAGAAATTATTCTTCGTCTAATCATGTTAAATTGGGATTTAGATTGATCACCTAATTTCGTGTCATCTTATATTCGTGTCAACTCTACTAAATGGTAGTGTATTTGTTCATTGGTTTTCACAAATTAAGTAAATCGTACAATCGCATGATTCGTGATTTGGCCAAACATCTTGGTTTACAAAGCAATCACAAGTCAATTACAGGATATTATAGTGTCCTAGCTTGCATGTGGTAAATTGTATCTCCGCAGTAAATATGATATATGCTTAATTCCGCTGATCAGCAGCAAATTGAAATAAATTGACTTAAATCTTTGGTAAGCGTTTATTGATATATAAAGGCCATCGTCGTCTTCGTGGATGTATGGTAATTTTGATTTACAATTAATTTATTTCCAATCAACGCCTATCAAGGTAAAATGACGATTTCGATTCATGCCAGGTTAAAGGGTTAGGGTTATGGTGTTTAACGCCACTTTCAATAATATTTCAGTTATATCCTGACGGTCAGTTTTATTGGTGGATGAAACCGGAGTACCACGAGCAAACCACCGACCTGTTGTAAGTTACAGAAGACTTTAATCACATGAGCGCGATTCGAACTCACAACATCAGTGGTGATAGGCACTGATCGCATAGGTTGATGTAAATGCAACTACCATACAATCACGACCACTACGGCCTCTCACATGGCCAGGTGTACTCGATACAACAGTATGTAATAACTTTGTCATCAGTGCCTTGAGGCATGCATGTGGTTTGTGTAGCTCAGTGTATCGTTTTATCGGCTCAAACCACCCCTCTTAGTGAAATGATGCGGCCAAGCAAGTGCTTTCCACATGTGAATGCTAACCTTCACATATAACCAGACGAAGAGTGTTATAATCAGAAGAGTTTGAAGATACCAAAGAACGTCTTAATACATCATGTACAATATATTAAATGAAGTCATAACCTCACAGTTGATCAGGTAGTTTACATCAGTACATGTATCCCAAATTCATCCATCTCTCCCATCTTTCGTCATCAGAAACAAATTGCAAAATCAACATACAGACTAACATGCGTTAACTGTCCTAGTTTCATACAGACATTTCAATAAAAACAATTGTAACTACTCGGCCATTCTCGCTACCCTGCAAATAACCTCGCACGTAGATAGTAGAAATTCTTCTTAAATTGTTTGCCGGAAGTTAATTATATATAAGCCGCACAAAAATATAGTCCACCGAAATCCAATATGGAAGACATAAGTAAAATCTGATCATGCAAAACTAATTAAAACTTTAACTTTTATCCATGAAAATAATTGAAATATAGAAAATTGCTTAAAATATAACTTTATTAAACTTTCATGTAGCTGACATGTGAAAAGTAGTGCGATTTATACGCCTAATGCATACGAGGTTCTTTGCAAGGTAGCGAGAATGGCCGAGTAGTTACGATTGCAATAAAAAATGGAGTGTTTGAAATAGCTTTATGTACCCAAACCTCCTCTCTTAGTGAAATGATCCAGTCATATCTGTTGATTATATCAGGATTGATCTCATTTTTTTTTTTTTTTTTTGGTTCATGAAGAAATAAACTCAAAAATGTGGTACACACTGGGTAATCCGCGAAGCGGGTTACGCAAGGGTGTGTACCACATTTTTGAGTTTATTTCGAATGATCCGAACAAAAAATTGCGATCAATCCTTATAAATTAACTCCTAATTGTTTTTTGTTCTTGTCCTAAAAATATTTTTACGGATAATAATTGCTTAAAAAGAATTACAATTAAAAAGTTTCCCAACATGTGACTTCCGGTTAAAAATTTTGTTTATGGATAATAGCATCAATTTTTTATCCAATCAAAATCTCTTAAACACATCAAATTGATTTATATAGGTATGGTAGAGTAAGTCTCATCTACCTCAGACATAGGTGATTTTGTCTATCCTGATTAGGTCCTTTGGTTTATTTGCTCCGAAAGATTTTTAAAAAAATATTTGACTTTCCGGTCTTTTGACTTTGAGGTTACCCAACGAAGGCCAGAAACGTGTCGTGTGCACTAAATTATAGCTTTATTTTCTTGTTATGGATTATAGAACTCGCATAAGATTAACATGATGGGTGCCACTAATGGAGCAGGAAGTGCTTACCCTTCCGGAGCACCTGAGTTCACCCCCGGTTTTTACTGGGGTTCGTGTTACTCGTTCTTTAGTTTTATATGTAAAGTTTTGTAGATCATTTTTTGTCTTTTTGTCTCTTTTCTTTTCGGGCCACTGTGGTGTCTGCTCTTCTTCCATTTACGGATTTTGATGACCCCTTTGGCCTCTTCAAACTCTTCATACGAAACAGACAGAATTTTTTTTTTCAAATAGAACTACGTTATTTTTCTCTGTGTTGTCAGAGACGTGCAAACTAATTTGATTATTAGCAGGTCTTTGAACTCTTAACATGTATGATAAAATGTATTTTGATGACTTCTGACGTCTTGTTAATGACTCGTCGTCCTTTGCTTCGCGCTAAGATTAGATATCAAATATTGATAACCTCAAGAGGAATGTTAGTTTATAAAGGAAAGACATAAAACGGTTGATTACTTAATTACATGTATCCGTAATTATTTTGTGTTGTTAGAATATATTGCAACGAGAACGCTCCCTACTTACTAGGTTCATAACCACCTCTGCTAACTGCGTTAGTTGGGATCCCATTTAGCAATTCATGCAAAGTCTTTTGACCTCGCCTTTTAATCATTTCTTGATTTTAAGTCTTCTTGGATTTGAAATTTTATTACAAATTTATTCACAAGATACCCTATATAACCGTCGATTTCTTGAAAAGTAATACTGCCATGAGAATTTATATTGCCCTCAAAATAAGACACTATTATATAAATATGTTATACTGTTATGAAAGGTTATATTGCCCTCAAGATAAGTCACTATTATATAAATGTGTAACATTGTTATCAGCAGTGATATTGCCCTCAAAATAAGACACTATTATATAAATATGTTATACTGTTATGAAATGTTATATTGCCCTCAAAATAAAGCACTATTATATAAATAACG
Organism: Gigantidas platifrons; assembly: GCA_002080005.1. Lineage (NCBI taxonomy): Eukaryota > Metazoa > Mollusca > Bivalvia > Mytilida > Modiolidae > Gigantidas > Gigantidas platifrons. Next base: position 438,654 of record MJUT01052669.1, on the reverse strand, counting down.
TTATATTGTCATCAGCAGTGATATTGCCCTCAAAATAACTCACTATTATATAAATATGTTATACTGCTGTCAGCAGTGATATTGCCCTCAAAATAAGTCACTATTATATAAATATGTTACACTGTTATCATCATTATCAGTGTTATCGTGCTCTTTGAACTTCAAGAGATGAAAGTAGTCATTTTCTTTTTGGATGAAGTCAACATTGCTAGGTCATATCTATCACATGATCAATAATGACCCCATTCCAGGTCAAATCGTCAAATATATGCCAAACCGTTATCAGCAACAACAGCACGCACTTCTACAGACATAAAATACAACACGCTAGACTTGGTCAATATAACACAATTATATTATTCCTGGTTAGTTAGCTATCGCATTATCGTGTTTAACATGTTGCACGTTTTATTCTATTGTCTATTTTTCCTCGATACAACATTATCTGATAAAGTTTGTCTACGACTTGTGACAGGCCGGTGGTTTCCTCCACCAATAAAACTGATCGCCACGATATAGCTGAAATATTGTTGATATTGATACTAAACACCATAATTCTAACCCAACAACCCTACTGTAGATACCGGGATGAACATAAACATATGGTGTTATTTAAATTAATTTGCATAACAGTCCATCTAGTGTCATACAATAGGCTATATAGTGTAAGTAATTTATTGTGTTAGGTACATTGCTAAAACTGTCTTAACCCGATTTAACAGGGAGACACATTAATAAAAGACAAAGAGAAAATGCCATATACCGGTAATTGCCAGTAAATGTATGTAAATCAAGTTTTCATTGCAAACGTCAATACCAGCAACATGTCCTGCTGGGTTTGTCTGTAAACTTGCGTCAAACGATGACAATAGCAAACACGACATCAGACGTACTGTATTTAGGCAACAGTCTGATTTCCTTTAAGAAGAGTTTGAAATTAGCAAAGGGTTAATTAAAATCTGTAAATCAAATCGAAGAAGGACAGACAACACAATAATCAAAAGGAAAGGACAAAAAGACAAACAAACTTCTACAAAACATTACACATAAAACTAAAGATCTAGTAACACGTATAATATAAATGTAAATAATATTAACCCATCAGTTATGTTCGTCTAAACTGGTTGCGGGTTTTGTTCTAGACAGCTGAAATTATGACATAGTATATATAGTGTCTCAGAGTTTAGTTTGATTTTAAAACATTAACGTATTTAATTGAAATAAAAACGTAGATATCTAATTTATTGTGCACGGCGTGATTCTGGAATCACCTTCATCAGAAATGCTCGAAGTCGAAAGATGGGGAAAATAGATAACCTAAAATCATCGAGAACAATAAAATCAAAGGGCATAGGCGTGATTCTGGAATCACCTTCATCAGGAATGTTCAAAGTCGAAAGATTGGAAAACAAAATAATTTAGAAAATCATTGGTAGCAATAAAATCGATGTGCCTAAACAGGATAGCCAAAAATCAGCCAAGGGCACCTATGCCTAAGGGCGGAGATCCTTAGTTTTAATTATAATTACGTTATTTAAGAACTGTAAATTTCAATAAAAAATTATATCTACTAGGAGGATGATAGTCTTGAGGACTAAGTGCTTATCTACTAGGAGGATGATAGCCTTGAGGACTAAGTGCTAACTCCCTTCAACCGAAGAAGAGAAAATGTATGATGGAAAAATTCCTGCAAATCAAAATCGTTGGCATTTCTTCGTTGGTATTTCTACCTCATATGTACTGATGATACACATCTATTGATTGAAAAAAATGAAATTATATTCCCAAAGTAGCTTCCAAACTGTATGGTATAATAGGGTAGCTCTGATGATCTTTTTAGAAATATAGAATCGATGTTGACTGGAGTTTAACTGCTGTTATAGTGACAACCGGAATCTTTTAACCGTAATGGAAGCGGGATGTTTGGCGTCGTAAAATCTGATTCAGCCCACCATTTCTTTAGAAATGCATGTACCAAGTCAGGGCCATTGCGGTTTTCCCAGTTTTCCGGTTGTTGACTGATTTTGTCTGTTTGTTGACTTATGAGTTTTACCTTTCCCTTTGAAAGATTGCTTGGTGTTCTGTAATTTTGTTATTACCCTAATTTTGCACAGATTTAACTTTGTAGGAACCTTAATTAAATGTAAGTATCAATTAAAACTTAATTGACATTTAAAATTACTTGAAAGAACGAAGAGTTTGAAGATACCAAAGGGGTAATCAGAAAAACAGATGACACAATGGCCAAAAGAAAAAGGACAAACAACGATCTACAAAACATACACATAAAACTAAAAATCGAGTAACATGAACTCCACTAAAATCCGAGGACAAACTCAGGTGCTCCGGAAAAGTAAGCAGTTCCTACTCCACTAGTGGCATCCGTCGTGTTAATCTAGATACAAACCCGATGTTTGTGCAAATCAGTCCAGGCCACGATATGTTCTCTTATTCGTTGTGAATGTTATACACTATACTACTGATTTATTATATAAAAAAACCCACATATTTTATCAAGGATAAAGATGTTTTGGTATTGTTTTGATGTTGCCAAGGGTTATTGTCTCTCGGAATATTCAATTTTAATCCAATGCTCTCGAGATTAAACACGTTTTTACATTATAAGATTATAAGGTAAAGACGGTTTTTTCAATTACAGAATTAATGATTAAAACCCTTCAATTATCTCTAGTATACAACGAAAGAAAGAATATTGAGTTCATTGTAGAATTGTCAATCTCAACCAAAAATCTATTCGGAAGCATTCAGCGATATGCAAAAAGTAAAGGGACGGAAGGAGAGCTTGAAGAAACCAAAGGGTTAATCAGAATCCGTAAATCGAAGGACAGACAACACAATGGCCAAAACAAAGAGGACAAAGGGACAAGCAACGATCTACAAAACATACACATAAAACTAACGATCGAGTAACACAAAGTCCACTAAAATTCCCGGGGGTGAACTCAGGTGCTCCAGAAGGGTAAGCAGTTGTCAATTTCAACCAAAAAAATTATTCGGAAGCTTTCAGTGGTATGCTAAGGGGAAGGAAACTATGTTTTTGTCGATTATTTTGGCTGGCAGTGTTTTCTCTTGGGGTAAAATTTGTCACATTCTAACATCTGAAAACTTAAAAGTTTAAGGACCAATAATATTATAAACTTGATATGGAATGACATTTGAAAATGAGACAGAAGCATTAACAAACACTGTCAATGGTGCAATACTGTAATGGGTAGCGTACTCGCATCGAGTGTGGCAGATCGTGGGTTCATGCAAGCCCCGATCAGGGCAAACCAAAGACTATAAAAATTGAAATTTGTTGCTTATCCGCTAAGCACACAACATTAACATGTAAGAGCAAAGTCTGGTTGGCTCCGAATCAGGATAATGTGTCCTAGTGGGGCGGCATGTCTATTCACGGACTGTTGTTTCAACTCAGCGTGTTGGTCTAGTACAATACGGACCTCCTGATCATCTCATTGAAAATCAACTTGTTCTCGCAATGATATAACTGAAAATTGCTTAGTTGGCGTTAAACAACAATCACTCACTCACTCAACACTCTGTCTGTCGACCTTTTCGGTATCTAGTCATGAAAAATCACATATCTAATCTAATGCGCACGTCGAGTGTCTGGAATAACATTCAACAGTTGCACCAAGGTGAAAGGTTGGAAATCAAAATAATTTTAGTCATGAAAATGATACCATCCACGTTGTGCTACTGTGGAGAGACAGAGCAAGATACCGCCCACATTTTACAGACATGCAAGAACCATCAGGCATTGACGGAAGAGATATGGCCATTACCAACACCACTCCAGGAGAAGCTTTATGGACCCGTGGATGCCCTACAGAAGACCACAAGATTCGTAGCGGAAACTGAAGTGTAAAGGCGAACGAAAAGAAGAAGAAAAATAATTTGAGTCTTTTGGAGCAAGAAAACCAAACAGGAAAAGGCCTGAAAAGATAGGCAACACCAAACAGGAAAAGGCCTGAAAAGATAGGCAACACCAAACAGGAAAAGGTCTGAAAAGATAGGCAACACCAAACAGGAAAAGGCCTGAAAAGATAGGCAACACCAAACAGGAAAAAGGCCTGAAAAGATAGGTAACACCAAACAGGAAAAGGC
>MJUT01052669.1:399601-410321 GCA_002080005.1 Gigantidas platifrons | reverse complement strand
AGTAATACAAACAATACAGTAATACAAACAATAAGTAATACAAACAATAAGTAATTCAAACAATACAGTAATACAAACAATACAGTAATACAAACAATAAGTAATACAAACAATACAGTAATACAAACAATACAGTAGTACAAACAATAAGTAATACAAACATTACAGTAATACAAACAATAAGTAATACAAACAACACAGTAATACAAACAATACAATAATACAAACAATACAGTAATACAAACAATAAGTAATACCAACAATACAGTAATACAAACAATAAGTAATACAAACAATACAGTAATACAAACAATACAGTAATACAAACAATACAGTAGTACAAACAATACAGTAATACAAACAACACAGTAATACAAACAATAAGTAATACAAACAATACAGTAATGCAAACAATACAGTAATACAAACAATACAGTAATACAAACAATAAGCAATACAAACAATACAGTAATACAAAAAATAAGTAATACAAACAATACAGTAATACAAACAATACAGTAATACAAACAATACAGTAGCACAAACAATACAGTAATACAAACAATACAGTAGCACAAACAATAAGTAATACAAACAATACTGTAATACAAACAATACAGTAATACAAACAATAAGCAATACAGACAATAAGTAATACAAACAATACAGAAATACAAACAATACAGTAATACAAACAATACAGTAGTACAAACAATACAGTAATACAAACAATACAGTAATACAAACAATAAGTAATACAAACAATACAGTAGTACAAACAATACAGTAATACAAACAATAAGTAATACAAACAATACAGTAATACAAACAATACAGTAGTACAAACAATACAGTAATACAAACAATACAGTAATACAAACAATAATAACACAATACAACATTTTTTTTTACAAAACACAACATTTTATACAATCGATTGTGTTCAGAAACAAATACCACTTAAATGCATCGATTACATAATAATTGAGTTTTAGCAAACATTGTGACATAGTCTGCTATGGTGGTACTATGTTAAGACAACAGAAACGACAAAAATATTAATTGTCATTGATCTTGAATTTACTCACTGGCAAGGGTAGTACAATACAGAACAATTGGTTCGGGAGAATTTATATAATGCACTTTGTTGTTCAAATTTTAAATAGTGTGTTACTTGAAAAAAAAATATAAAAACAATATTCATGGACGTACATTGACATATAATATAACTTTTATTTGTAAGAGGTAGAAAAGGCAGCCTTTGGCGATCTTTTCTGTCCTGTTTCCCAGCGGGTGCAAATGAATTTTATTCCGACAATGTACATATATGGATTGTATATATCCTGCAATGCCAAAGAAAAACCCCAAAACAACTGCCAAATTGTCTGAAAGGAGCAGAAACGTGTGTCATTCTAATCGTTTCTTGATGGTGTCCTCTGTCAGGTCCGGGCTTATTTTGTTGCCGTTTCTTACCGTCGCTCAACATGAATCAGGTACCAGAAAAATTATATATAAGGTGTCAGTTCAAATCCCGTCGACTGAGAAAACAAATCCGTAAGCTAAAAAATCTAATTCTAACACTGTTGGGCCATTTTGTTTCAATCTTACAATACTTACATTTTTTAAGAATCGCAACGATATAGCTGAAATATTGTTGAAAGTGGCGTTAAGCCCCATAAACATAAACATTTTTAAGGATTTCTTTTTTTCTTCTTTTATTTATTTATTTATTTATTTATTTATTTTATTTTATTTTTTGCTCTTAGACATTTTGTCTCGTCATCTAACACCGTTATCATACTATACTACCTTCATTTTACAAAATCGGAGTATTTATATGCTGAGACAGGTTGGGAAACACTATCAGACCGAAGATATCGCAGAAAACTCAAATTATTTTTTAATATAAAATGTGGAATGGCACCTGAATACTTGCGTAGTCTTGTTCCCCCAACTATTCAGAGTACTACTATATACCCTTTGCGAAATGGCGATCATTTAATAGTTCCTTTCTGTAGACTCTCTTTAACCAATTCGTCATTTATTCCTTCCACAGTTAAAGAATGGAACAAACTTGACATTGCAATCAGAAAATTTGATTCATTATCCAAATTCAAAAACGCTATTCGCCTTAACAGCCAATCAAATAAGATCTCAGTTCCCAAACTGTATTACTATGGCCCTAGAAAGTTAAACGTGATCCTAACACAACTTAGATGTACAGCTTCTTTCCTCAACCATGATCTATACAAGGTTCATATTTTATCTAGCCCAGCGTGTAGCTGCGGTGCCCCCCAAGAAGATGCGAAACACTTCTTTTTTGTTTGTACCAAATATTCTGAAATAAGAAATGATCTGTTTCTGAGCATAAGCGATTTGTCTCAATCGATCAATATTTCCCTACTCACATCAGGAAGTGAAACCTTAAGTTATGCAGATAATTGCTTTATTTTTGATTCAGTTTTTCGATTCATTAAAAGGTCTAAACGATTTCTAATCGTTTAATATACTAACCAATCACAATCCAGCATCCAAACACACACACACACACACACCTACTTTTTCCTCATTTCTTTTTATTCGTTTACTATTTTCAGCTATGATAAAATTGTATTTTTCTTGTTTTCTTGTGCATTCTCAATATAATGTAATAATGACTGTATATATAGGAGAAGACTCCATAAGTTGGTAAAACTTGTGTCTGATCCTCTTTGTATCATTGATCAAATAAAATAATTATAAACTAAAACCTTCATTAAAAAAACACATGCTATCTTAAGTAAATTGTGTCGTTTTTTTCTCTTTCTCCAGACATCTTGTGTTACTATATAACTCGTTACGGTAATAAATCCTAAAACATGTCAGTTTCACCTTAACAAGATTCAGGATTACAATTTCATTTTAACACTGTTCAGGATTATATTCCTTGTCACTTTCATTACTGTGACATTAATTAATTTCTTAGAACCATGTTAAACTAATTTTTCTTTAATTAAATCTTCAACGTGTAGACGTCATAATGGTGAACGCGACCGTCATTCCTTTGTTCAAAATTGATGAGAATTGAGATTTTGATGTCTTTTGCCGACTTTCTGTGTTCTTGTCAGATTTCTGATGGTTATCGGTGAAAATAAAAGACTAAAGAACATAAGTGATGCATTTACCTACTAACAGTTAGAATTGTGTCAGATCTAGATTAAAATGATTTTTTTTACTGTATGTTAATCCATAACATGTGAGTGTAACAATGTTTTAACGTGTCAAATCATAATGCTGCGTGTGTTAGTAAGAAAAGGTATGGATGTAGGTGAACGTGAGATGCTATCCAACATTACACTTAGATACAAATAAAAGTAAAGGAACAGCCTGGATGTCACTGTGGTAAAGCTGATGACCGTAGCTGTAATTACGGTCATCCCAAGATGGCGGACGTGGAATCAGGTAAGAATCTTTTTTGTCGATTAAATTGTTTCTATAATGTATTTTAAATGGCACATACATTGGTACTATAGTAATATATGAACTTATGACAAGGAAATCACAAATTCCGACTGAAAAATGTATATGAAAGAGAAATCCGATTTTAAAAAATCGCTAAGATGACCGTAACTCAAAACTGAGTTTACGGTCATCTTTAAAAAAAAATTATGAACAGTTACGGTCATCTTAGCGATTTATTAAAGTCGGATTTTTTCTTTCATATACATTTTTCAGTCGTAATTTGTGATTTCCTTGTGAAAAGTTCATAGATTACTATCGTACTAATGCATGTGTCATTTAAAATACATTATAGAAACAATTTAATCGACAAAAAAGATTCTTACCTAATTTCATGTCCACCATCTTGGGATGACCGTAATTACAGTTACGGTCATCAGCTTTACCCCAGTGTAAATGAACATGAGAGACTATCCAATATTACACTTAGACACAAATTAAATTAAAGGAACAGTTTGTAGTATGAAAGTATATGCATGTAAATAAACTTGCGAGAATATCCAGCATTACACTCAGACACAAATTAGAGTAAAGGAACAGTTTGTAGTAAAAAGGGATATGGATGTAAATGAACATGAGAGACTATCCAACATATTGATACAAATTAAAGTAAAGGAACAGTTTGTAGTATGGCAGTATATGGATGTAAATGAACACGAGAGACTATCCTACATTACACAGACACAAATTAGAGTTAAAGAACAGTTTGTAGTATGACAGTATATGGATGTAAATGAACACGAGAGACTATCCTACATTACACAGACACAAATTAGAGTTAAAGAACAGCTGGTAGTAAGAGAGGATACGGATTGAAATTTCACAAACCAAACAAAAAATCATTCAATCATAATACATTGAATTCGACAACTGACACGCCTAACACTGTATTTCTACGACATGCTACTAATATTAACGAGGCCAGGATAAGGTACTGGTACTTATGTTTTACCACTAACAAATGTAAAGATTTCATTAAAGATATTAATTGTGGAAAAAAAGAAAAAAAAAGAATTCGACAACGGATGAAGATCAAAACATATGTGATGGTCTCAATGTTCCGATAGTGAACTTCCCTTTCATCAGTAGCAATAGTACAACAACACCAGAATATATATTTTACATCTCAAAACTTAAAGCAGTTTTCTAGGGCTTGTGTATTCAAACAAGGCCTCGTTGCTCCTATGTTGAAATCAACGCTACCAAACAATTCCAAGGACGGCAAAACGTACTGGTTGAGTGATACGAAATATCCATTTCTCAAATGACTATGTGTCATAAATATTTTCTTTCCTCTATGACCGACAAGACGCAGTGCCCGGTTAACCATTGTGCTTATGTGCACAGGGCCCCGTTGTCCAGGCGGTCTATCTTCCGGTCACAATTTGTTTTTAACCGATGTATTTTTGCTTATGTGGTGCAATTTTAAATTTGAAGGTGTTCTGTTTCGGAGCGATTCCAGACATGATAGAGTTTATAGTCTATGGGAGTCTGCCTCCTTCAGGGCCCAAGTAAGGGGCCTCATAACTTAACTAACACAGGGCTTCATTTGTCCTAAAGCCGGCCCTGACAGGACAGCACTTTGCGAACACCAGCTTGGTTCACCCAAGCTTGGGATTATTTTTTCGGGTGGAGGAGTGCTCCGTGGTGCTCATCTTTTAGTGTTCACAGCTTTCTCTAATGTCTATTGAATCATGAAAGTGAAAAGGTGTTTTGTTTGGGAACATGGCCGTGAACCAATTTGTAAACAGTCCAAGATTTTAAATTTTGTTTTAACTGTTTTTAATATGAAGTCATAAATCAATTCGCATGTAGAACAAGCTGTACTTACTTATTTTTCCTCCTGAATTATATTTTTGATGACAGACTTGTGATGAATAATTACTATGTAAATGACTAGATGTTAATTATTGTAAAAAAATCTATACAATTCATGTATATAACTTCCATTCGGGTTACGATTATGGTGTTTAGCGTCACTTTCTACCAAATTTCAGCTATATCGTGGCGGTACCGCAGTATTCGGAGAAATCTACCAACATACTTTATCACATAATGTTATATCAAGTATACCTCGCCTGAGAGGGATTCGAACTCACAATTTTAGGATGATAGACAATGATTGCACATGTAAATCAAACTACTATGCGATCATGACTACGACGACCTCGCTTCCATTCGGAACATCACTTACATCGAAATGTAATCTTCAATTATTATATCTTAAAAATGAAATTACTTAAGAAATAATTCATAGGGGCTTGAATATATATGGATTTTACCACGGGTTGGCCCTTTATGCCAAATATTGTACCACGAACGATAGCGAGGGGTAAAATATCGGCATAAGAGCCAACCCATGGTAAAATCCATATATATTCAAGCCCCCATAAATTATTTCTATTCTAATAAGACAAATACGGTATTTGAATTTTACCACGGGTTTGGACCCAAAGCGTTTGAAGGACGTCATATTAGAATCCTTACTACCGTACTTATTGCCCCTTCGGTATCTTCAAACTCTTCTTAACTCTGGGTATGCGTGAAGGTTCCCAGAGCTCAAATCCACAAAGCTGTTCAGATCATCCTCCTGTATCCAATAGGGGTAGGTGTCGTGTTATAAGACGGAAAGCCTGTCAGTGGAGCATTGTGGGTAACGTTGTTGGTGAGTGATACTCTCCCTGTATGTTAAAGACCTCTTCTGTAGATTTAAAAAAAAATAGTATGCGCTCTGTAGCTGCTACAAAAGATTAGATATTTCGTCCCTACACAACTCGCCATACATTTACAGTGGCGATCAAATGTCTTTCCCCTATTTGGGCCACCCCCCCCCCATATCTATATATAGTTTGTTTATGTTGTTGAACTTGTGCGCGTCCTGAACATAGCTGAAATACTGTTCGCTGTACGATTAGAAATAATCTTCAACCAAATATTTGTTCAACTTAGCAACCCTACTGTTTAATACACAAGTATGTTTTATTTCTGAGGGTCTTGTGGATGAGGAATTTAATATATATAATTTGTTCACACCACAATGTAACTAAAATACTGCTAATGTTGGCGTTTAACATCAATCAATCAATCAATCAATCAATCAATCAATCAATCAATCAATCAATCAATCAATCAATCAATCAATCAATCAATCAATCAATCAATCAATCAATCAATCAATCAATCAATCAATCAATCAATCAATATAGTTTCTTCACGACATTAGTTGTAGTTGGCATTGCTTACATTTGTATCATGTGATCACTGCACGACTTGTGCTAGGAAGCAGTTATGGTGTTTAATGCCATTTTCAACAATATTATAATATCCAGCTTCGATACTGGTTGAACATCTTAAAGAATCCGGGACCATATTTAGCAATAAAAACTTGTTTCTCTAACCTTTTCTTTGCCTTATTTATATTCCTATATCAATATCCAGTCAAAAAAACTATATCAGGTATATGGCAGTCCACTATTTGCAAGAATTAATGTCCATATACAAAGGTACCCCCATGAAGCTTTTGATGAAAAAATATGATTTTTCAGCTGTTTAGTTCAGATTGTTAAATAACATAACAACGACTTTTTATCTTAATATATTACAGTTATTAAGCTGATTTTTAATACAATAAGCAACATATGACATGTATTTATGCTTCATTTGTACATTTAACATCTAATTAATTAATATGAAAAAAAAAATTAAGCTGACCCCCCCTTTTTTTTGGTCTCATAGAAATGATCTCACAGTATACTAAACTATGTTAATTCATGCTATGTTCCCATTAATTATGCATTTTAAGACATTTAATAAGACCTAATACCTAGATACTAAGCAAAAATTACTTCAAACCACCCCAAATTGGAAAAATTATGATTGTTGATTGTCAGGTTTCTGTTATTTCTTATGACCTGCAAATATAATTTCCCTCAAAACTCAATAACTGTATGCTTCTTGACAATTTTTGTTATGTTTCTTGTTAGCCTGTTGCACAAATGTACATCTACAGTCAATTTATACTCTAAAATATAAAATCCACATTGACAATTTGAAAAATTAACAGTAAATGTCCAGTGACAAATGCAATTTTCCTAGGATCACTGAAATTACCTGGTTTTAAGTACATAATTCTTAAATAAAGCTGCTTTCTATAGCCTTATATTGTTTCATGTGCACATTTTACATGTGTTCTAACTATAACTACCTAAATTTATGAGGAAAAATAGGTAAGATTAGAAAATTTTCAAAAATGGTATCACCATATACCATATTTGAAGTCGACTAAATGCCGCAACATGAAATTGTTAAAATTCTTAATTTTAGCAATCTTTTTCAACATCATCTGCCCCTTATTTACAAAAACACCTTAAATCTACCATTCTCAATAATTGTAAAGTCATAAATAAGCATAAAATTATATTTCAATACTCTCTGTCCATGTACATCTAGTGCATGGGGAAAATTTTCCAAAATATTGCATAATATTCATATTGAAGCCGTAACACGACACCTTGATGTATTTTGTAACATTTTGGTGTGGAAAATGTCAAACTGGGTCTATTGTGACTGTTCAAAGCCAATTTGAGCATGGTACAATCAAAATTATATATCTTTTTTTTTGCCTAAAAGGTGTAATACCACCAAAGAATTCTCCATAGCCTTCTATGTTAAATAAACAAAAATTGAGCTTTCCTACAGGATTCATCTTAAGTTTATTCTAAGTGACACTCATATCTCATGGAAGGGGTACCTAATTGGAAGCTTAACTCCGAAAATAAACATACATTTAATTGTATATAAAAAAAAAACAGACAGTCTGAAGATGTCTACCGTCAAAAATCCTACTTTCACTTTCGATTTAACACAAATTCAGGTGGTTTCTTTCCAATGCAATCAATTTTTTATTTAAAACCACAAGGACATCAAATATGGGCTTAAAATTATCCTAAAATATGTAGGTTTCTGCTGACATTCAGTATTTTGCAGTATCTAATAGGGTTTATTTTTTATCCAACAATGTAGGAATCCATTTCGTGTTTACTTTTCGACTGGTACCCATGTTTAGTGGTATCACACCTTTAAGTAGTTTTGAGCTACTGGTTCCCTGTTAATGTTCATCTCTGCTGAACAGCCTGAATTGTATGACAATATACAAAGCGAAAGACATTATACAGATTCTGTTATATTGTCTCTTAAGATGTTTTAGTAACTGCTCAAATAAAATAAAAAAACAAAAAAATACCGCACTGTTATTTACAATATCTAATTGTCAAATCGTTGAAACTGAGGAAAGTGTGATGCCCATAACAAAACAAATACATGACCTTTACTTTCCAGGTAAAGAATAAAAAGAGGGGGGTGGGGGGTTAAACTAGGTTTATGGGCACACACTTAAAAATAGTGGGGAAAAATAGGACACGTTTTTCTATATTGATGTACATTTTTCAGTGACGTCATGACATCGTACGACCTTCTTAAAAAACTAAACTAGGTGAAGGCAACGTAATACATGTCTTGAACAACGATTTTAAAAACTAATGAATATAAATGTTATCGAAAGATACGAATGATGCGTGTGCAAATAAAATGGCTGGGTTAATTAAGTAACTAGATTTATGGGTCCAAACTTCCTCTCTTAATTAGTACAATAAAATAAAACAAAACAACAAGCGTTCGTTGTGTGTTCTAGTTAAGTACGTCGTGATAAGAGATGTATGTATGACTAGTACCTGTTAATTAATTGGTTATGATGTTTGTTAACATACCAGAAATTAGTTCTACCTACATCATTTGCATACTTGACATTTGTTATCGAGGTCATACTCCTGTTTTATCGAGGTCATACTCCTGTTTTATCTATCTAGTGCAGTTGTACCATTCACACCTTCATTCGTACTGATTGTGACAAAAACACTAAAACGTTTATTTCTGTTGGTTTGTTTGTTTGTTTGTTTGTTTGTTTGTTTGATGGTGTTTAACGCCACTTTCACCAATATTTCAGTTATATCATGGCAGATATTTAACACATTACAGTAAAGGGAGATAATTCTAGAGAGCAGAAATTTAATATATTACAGTACAGGGAGATAATTTTAGAGAGCAGAAAATTAGCATATTACAGTTAAGGGAGATAATTTCAATGAGCAGAAATTTAACATATTACAGTAAAGGGAGGTAATATTAGAGAACAGAAATTTAACATACTTATTACAGCAAAGGGGGGTAAGTTTCGAAAACGGATTATTACAGTAAAGGGAGATAATTCACTCGCTATAATAAATTTATTTGTTACACACTTTCTAAAAGGAGGTGTCCGCTAGCTGTGCGACATGAAACAAAGGAACACTGCGGAAGGGTCGAAATAATTGCTTCCTGTTTTGAGATTGCCACGCTCCTTGCATGTGAAAGAAAACGTGCAGCAGCTAACAGTCTGTTAGGAGTGGTCGTTTGTGCTCACCAAAACACGCCAACTTCTGTCGGTTTTTATTTCAAAATCATAATAATGACCACCTTGTCCAGAAACCACAAAAATACCGTTAAATATTTCAACAAATCATTTTGTTTTACTTTCTTTAAAAAAAATATTAACCTCCCCCTTTTACGAAATATTGTATTCAGCACCCTACAAAGTACATGTACAATGCCTTCCTACAGCACAGCAACTACATCTCTGCTAGTCAAAAACTTGGATTTGCAGTAATATACTAGTTATGTCAAAACAGTGCCGGATTTACCTAATGGCCTGACAGGCTTCAAAATTTGGAAGACCTCCGACCAAGGTATATAATGTTTTTGACACGGTCATTGGACTTTGATACATATGCTGCCATATATAGTGCAAGTGTACTCTCTCAACAACACTTCAGTATTTTTTCTTGCACAGCCTTACATTCCATTTTAGAATATTGCAGAATTTTAAACACCCGTCAACACCCTCACCTGTCTTCAAATTGATTAGATACTCTTCAATCTTCCTCTAGTCGTCAGGGTGGGGGTTTGGAGGGGTTTATCGAAATAGCCCAGAACGTCTTTTCATCTAAATCCGACACTGTTTGTCAGAGACGTATGCACCACATAAAAAGCTTATAAATGTAGAAGTCACTGACTTGTAAACTTGATACATACAGTTAATATTATTATTATCATCGGTATATACAGTTAATATTATTATTATCATCGGTATATACAGTTAATATTATCATTATCATCGGTATATACAGTT
>MJUT01052669.1:364564-390165 GCA_002080005.1 Gigantidas platifrons | reverse complement strand
TTTTCAAAATTTTAATACTTTTCGTTCTTTATTTCAAACACTATAAGAGATAGATGATAAGTTGAAACTGCAACCATGTTCAGCATGTCAAGATCTACCTACGCTGCCATTTTGAAGTAAATCTAATAACCCATCTTGGAGTTATTGCCCTTTTTCATCAAATTTTCAAACTTTTAATACTTTTCGTTCTTTATTTCAAAAACTATAAGAAATAGATGATAAGTTTAAACTGTAAAAATGTGCAGCATGTCAAGGTCTACCTACCCTGCAATTGTGAAGAAAATCTGATTACCCATCTTGGAGTTATTGCCCTTTTTTCATCAAATTTTCTAAATTTTAATACTTTTCGTTTTTTATTTCAAAAAAACTATAAGAGATAGATGATAAGTTTAAATTGCAAACATGTTCAGCATGATAAGATCTACCAACCCTGCAATTGTGCAGAAAATCCCATTACCCATCTTGGAGTTATTGCCCTTTTTTAATCAAATTTTCAAAATTTCAATACTTTTCATTTTTTATTTCAAAAACTATAAGAGTTAGATGATAAGTTGAAACTGCAAAAATGTTCAGCATGTCAAGGTCTACCTACCCTGCAATTGTGAAAAAAATCTGATTACCCATCTTGGAGTTATTGCCCTTTTTCATCAAATTTTCAAAATTTTAATACTTTTCGTTCTTTATTTCAAACACTATAACAGATAGATGTTAAGTGTAAACAGCAAACATGTTCAGTATGTCAAGATCTACCTACCCCGCAATTGTGAAGTAAATCCCAGTACCCATTTTGGAGTTATTGCCCTTTTTTCATCAAAATGCTCTAAATTTTAATACTTTCATCTTATATCTCAAAAACTATAAGAGATAGAGGGAAATTTTAAACTGCAAAAATGTTCAGCATGTCCAGATCTACAAAACACTTCCCCACAGTTGAAAATGTGTGACAACTGTGTGAAGAGTTATTCCTGTTGAAATGCATTTTTTTGTCGACTCACTGCTTTTGGTTACTCAAATAATCAAAGAGAAGCAACTCTATTACATGATGTGAAGTAGCAAAAGCTAAATTTTGAGAATCATTGACATATATGTTTTTTTACAGCAATTTTGATAACTTACATTAAAGGGGGAACCCCGGTCCAAATTTTTTTGGAGAAGGGGTCTGCAATGACGAGGGCTACATTTGTTATTTTTTTACCAAAGTTATCAAGTTCTATTGGCTGATGTTGTTATACCCAAGTGAGCTATACAGGCTCCTGGGAGCCTCTAGTTTATTAAGCTGAACTATCATGATGTGGGATCAATAGGCTGCAGGCGCCCTTGCGCTCCGTGCTCGAAACGATTGGATCGGGACTCCCAACTATGCATACTTTACGACAAAAGATATGATTTAAATTTTCTCATTGTGAACTTTCTATTTATGTGTAGCAACTTTCCAGCAGCACCTGCAATCTGACTATATATATCTCAGTTGATCCGGCATTCCAGAGCTTATAGTTCCTATCATGATTTCCCTGATAGAGGATTGCTGATAACAATGAAGCTTCTGAACCTAGGATTCCTAGCGGTCAAGTTGAAGTCATGACTTGGTTAACAGTTACGGAATATCTGTGTCACTAATGACACATATATATGGTCTGTGTATCGTAAGCACAATACAATCCTTTCCTCATGCATGACATATCACCAGGTTTTGTAAAACTAGTAGCACGACGGGTCCCACATGTGCAGCCAGTGGCGGACCTACATTTTTGTGACCCTGAAGCGTGAACTGTTATGGGACCCTTTCGCAACCAGCAACAATAGGGAAGCATCCACCAAGGATCAAAGGGCCTTAAAAACAAAACCCCAAAATAAACAAAATACGGGTATGTTAGAAAAACAGAAATTATATCTCAGTAAATATAAGAACTGAAGCACTATATTTGCTGACTAACAAAACAGCAGAAATATACACATAAAAATGGGGTCAGGTCATTATTCCGACAGCCTATTTCTCCGACAACCCATTATTCCGTCAAAAATTGTCAAAAGTAGTATAATTATCTTATAACCTGTTGTTTTTCTTCTATACCTAACGGAAGACTGACTTTAATCTTTATACTCACTGGGCGGATTGTTTCTGTCTTAAACTAAAGGGTAAATATGGGGTCAAATGTCATGGTGCTAGCAGATTCCTTACATCATGACGACATGAGACATCTCAGTACCAATTTCGGATGGTCTAACACTTCTACATTTTGGATTTAATCATGAAAAGTTTACACCGCCACCGTTACGCGAGACGACACAAACATTATTGGAGGGAGGGGGGATTTTTTTTTTTATTTCTTGCCCTGATTTTTACCGGAAAAAAAATATCCGAACGAAAATCCCAGCCCCCGCCCCCTAGCCTTCTCCCATCCAAAAAATATCAAATGGTCCGTGGTTAAATTGCATGAAATTTTAATATTATTTTGAAATTTTGAAATAGATTAAACGAAAATGGAAAATGAATTGTAATTCGAAGGTAATGTGGGAAGGGAGCAAATTCGTGTCTGAAAATAAAATCTATTTGGCCTAAAAATCACATTTGAGTTCTCGATCATGCAACAAACAAAGTAGCCAATTTCAGTTCAGAGGTTTTTAATAGCAAATTATTATTCACTATAAATGTAAACCTTTACCTCCACTGCTGCCGAGTGACCATTTTGAATATCTGTTTACCACCAATGCAGTAAAGGACATTCATATACTGGAAGATATATGTCACGCTTGGTTTTGATTCCTCAAGCCATTTTTCAGAAGAAAAAATTCGAAGTTAAGCCAAGGATTTGTGGATTGAGTTCTATTTTATATTGTCGGAAAAATGGGCCGTCGAAGTAATGGGCTGTCGGAATAATGGGTCGTCTGAATAATGGACTGTTGGAGCAATGGTACGCACCCCATAAAAATATCATAAAAATATCATTATGCTAACTATGAGCCTAGAATTTAAGGTCACCTTTAACACTAAAATACTTCCAAAACGTCCCAAAAAGAAAGAAAAAGAAAATTTGGAGGAATGGAAATCACACTATACCCAACACCAATACGTGGGAACAGCTGATTGGTTCATTCTCTACTAGAGAGGAAGAATGTCATCAGGGGGTCTTGAAGATAGAGAGGTGAAAATCTTATTCGTGTGTGTGTGAAATTGTACAAGCGAGGCGAGTGCAGCCTGAATTGAGAATTCAGATGCAAGTCCCCAAGAAATTTTGAAATTTGACCAATTACAGGGACATTTTGAGGCCAAAGGAAATGGGTATTAAGAGCATATTCGAAGGTAAATATTAAGTACTTATGGTTATATTACTAAAATAGCCTTATTTTTACAACAAACATTTAGAAAAATTCATTCATTAAAAAAAGTTGCTACATGCGCCACTCCTGGATTAGGGGCCCCTTTGAGATTAGGGGCACTAATGATTACGCTCAATTTATTACTTTCATAGTAGATCCGCCAGTGTTGAGTAGAAATTGCACACCCTTCCAGAATATTTGAGTTAGCCCCCGTTTTTTACTTGTCTTCGTGTTGAATTTGTGTTGTTCATGTTGACAAATCTTTATGTGTTTAGTTCCATGTTAATCCGCTACTACTTCCGCGTAGAACGATGTTCTAGTCGTCTTCACTCCTATTTCTTTTGTAGCAGGTTAAGTATTATAGATATATACCATGGATCTTACGAATTAACGTATTTAAACCAACGAATCCGAAGGATGAGTTGGTTTAAATAAGTTCATTCTAAGATCCATGGTATATATGATTTGTAACAGAAATTACACGATTGACAAAAGGGTGTTCTCTTCAACGTCCGCGTTAACCATGGAATAACATGTAGATCTTTATATGATCCTCCCACTTCCATAGAAACTTAACTATTATTCTCATGTGACGTCAAAATCATGGAATAACATCAAGATCTTCATGTTAAACCATGGTTTGTAAAAGTTCACTATTTTTAAGTTGATTACCACATAAAAACATTAAAGGAAAAATGCGTATTTATGTTACAAATGGTTTTGTAACATAAATACGCATTTTTCCATTGATGGTTTTGTAACATAAAATGGTTTAACTTAAAGATCTACATGTTATTCCATGGTTAACGCGGACGTCGAAGAGAACACCCCTTTGTCAATCATGTCATTTCTGCTACAAATCATATATACCATGGATCTTACTCATGAATTTATTTAAACCAACTCATCCTTCGGATTCGTTGGTTTAAAGGGATATTGTCTACCAGCTGCGTAATTTTTTCATACCCAAAATTATTGTCGATTTCCGTACTAACCTTCATAAAATGAAGATTAACACCGAGTTATGCTGCAAAAGATACAATTTTTTGACAAAAAAGACCCAAAACTATCGTTATCGGAATTATAGTTCGGATGACAAGAATGTAATTTTATTCATATGACCTTCGTATGTTACTCGTCTTGAGCATGCGCACTGTTTAGAAACAATAAACAACATGTGGTTCTTGGGCAAAATGTAGTTTTGATTACATGTAGATATACACAATTTTGGACTTTCAGAATTTATTTTACATTTATCTAGACAAATTAGCTCTATTTTGTTTTTAAATAATTCATTATAAGTGAAATAGTTTGCACTAATTCAGTTTAGAGCAATAAAAAAAGTCTTATTTTATATTTTGGAAGGAAAGATTTTGTCGTGGGACTTTCTGATGACCAGTTTTTTTTTTTTTTTATGGGAGAAGCATTTTGGTCTTGCAAAAAAAAATTATCAGTTCCCCCCCTCAAGCTATTCAATTTTAATTTTATGTTTTTTTACTAAAAAATTATTTTGATTCTGAATCTTGAATAAAAAAATTTGGCTGGACAGGAGAGAAAAAAAATATTCCGACTTGCCATTTTCACAATATAATCATATACTTGCCATTTTCACAGACACAGTATAATGAGTTTTTCTATAATCATGGTACATGTATATACCAAATTTTGAAAGAAAACAAAATCATTCCGGCACTTCGCCGGAAAATACAAATGTAAAAGAATATGATTTTTGTCGCGTCTGAAAAAAAAAATTATGTCTAAAAGAACACAGCCCCCTTCAAAGTCAATAGTCAGTACCATACAATTTGCCATTAATATTTTCCAGCAACTGTCTTGTGGAATATTAGAAGGCCTCTTTCGTTTCTAATCCAGCCCAAATTTCTCTAAAACATTCCAGTCAATGGCTACGTCATTCGTTTTCATCAGACATGTATTGCACTGTGTTCTATGTCTCTGTTTTCATTTTGTAGGTAAAACTGGCTAAAATAAATTAATTTAACATGTGTATCAAAGTCTTGGGGAACAACTTCATAACTTATATGAGGAAAAAAACTAACTTAGTTATTTTTAAGGCCGGCAAACAGTGGCGTAGCTAGACCTGTAATGATGTGGAAGCACAAAATTGGGGCGAGGGGTCTGGGGCCGGCTAAGGGGATCCAGGGGGCGAAGCCCCTTTAAGCTCTGAGATTTTAGGAAATAGGCACTGAATTTGAAATAACAAAGTTGGTTGGATTTTGTTGGTAAGTTCAAAAGTTTTGCTTCAAACTAATAAAAAAAAGTGTCATATTTTCATGTTACGAAGAGAATATATAGCCGGTCGAAAGTACAAATGCAAACAAATTCTATATGTGTGCAGTAATTGTGCAAAGTTTGAATAATGAGAAATGAGAATTATTAGAGTTTAAGATTACACAAATTACGTAACCGTAAGTGTTGTGAACGGACAAACAGACGGAGTGGGAAGGCCACTAGACTTGTTGCTTTTGCTGTTGGCGATGCAGGTAAAAAGAAAATTAACATATATATATATATGTCTTTATATCAAATCAAACACACTTGATGTTTTCATTCTACTAATGAATCGGTTACTCCTGATCTTCGGTTTGTGTCGAGAATAAAAATGCAAGTCGACGCGTTTTCTTCAAAGCAAAGCTGTCAATAATTTTCTCAGTATCTAAGTCCCAGTGTTTATATGCATGTAGTACGGACAAACTGGAAAGCCTTTCTGTTAGCATCGTGGCTCGGACATAAGTTTTAATTCGCCTCATTACACTGAAGCTTCTCTCAGCAGTAGCCGTTGTGACTGGCATGGTAATCAAAATGACAAGACATATATAGATCTTTGGATACAGATCATAACTTGTTGCTTGAAGTGTTTCCGATAGATTAGACGGTTTTGGATCTGAAGCAATATCCTATTTAACAACCCATCTATCTATTTCCTGCCTAAATTCAGAAACGTCTTTTGCTATAAGATCGTCACTAAATGTCTCATATAACTTCTCAGTAAGTTCTCGAGTCAAACCACTCAGCTTCTTTGGAATAAGATACTGCACACAAAAACGGTCCTCGTTGGTAACCAATCGGTTGGTTAACTCCTGAATGAGATTATCTAGAAACGGCAAGTACAATACCCGTGTCCAGTACTGGATTGGATTTTCGGCAGGTACATTTAAAAACTTTTTGTCGTGTAATTAGCTGAAGGGGCCGGAGTAGAGTGGTATCAGTTCTGGAGCTAAATTCAAATGGTATAACGTGAATATTGTTTAACCTACTTTTCCACGACGTAAAAAAATAATACAGTAACAATACCATGATGTACACAAACTATACACGATTCTTCTATATCTCTATTTATTCGCTGTTGTCGTCCTCTCTCTCTCTCTCTCTC
The DNA here is from genome assembly GCA_002080005.1 of Gigantidas platifrons. Lineage (NCBI taxonomy): Eukaryota > Metazoa > Mollusca > Bivalvia > Mytilida > Modiolidae > Gigantidas > Gigantidas platifrons. The sequence goes on along the minus strand of MJUT01052669.1, from coordinate 383,456 downwards.
TCTCTTTTCTGCGTAGCTACGCCACTGGCAAAAAAGTCCGATCGAAAATAACTCTAGTAGTTGCTTTAACAATTTGGCCCCATGGGGTGCCTCCTGGCATGTTTTCAATGGTTATCGTGGAAATATCGACTGAATCTGTAAAGGCATGTAGTTTTCATTCTTTTAAATCTTTCAAATCTATTCCTGATACATAAATTATTTATCTCTACGTCTTTTAGATACAATATCGGTTCGCAAATAGCTTGTTTCCTCAACTTTTAAAGAAACTTACCTTAATATCCATGCTGCATCCGGGCTACTGCCATAAAAATAGATAAATAAATAGAGTTGGCCTCGCCCAGGTCAGTGCATAATTAATTAGCTTCCGGTAACGATGGTCAGCTTTTTTAATCGAAAAAACAACGTTTCGGAGCGTATTCGTCAATAATTCGGTTTTTAATCTTCATTTTATGAAGGTCAGTACGGAAATCGACAATAATTTTGGGTATGAAAAAAATACGCAGCTGGTAGACAGTTACCCCTTTAAAAGTTAATTCTTAAGATCCATGCATTCTCTATCCAGAGTTGTCGTTCCTGCTACGCTACGCTGTGTAGCGTAGCAGGAACGACAACTCTGGATAGAGAATGAAGATCCATGGTATATAGAAATCAATGTTGGGTGCTTTCGTCGAGGTCCGCGTTAACCATGGAATGTCGGACTATTATAGGATTAAACACTGTTTTTAAGGACATTATCTATGTATAAACTCCGGCAACTCACTCACAAACTGTATAAAGTCCGAAAGACTTTATGTAAAGTTTGTGAGTGAGCTGCCGGAGTTTATACATACATAATTTCCTAAAAACACAGTGTTTTAAATCCTTATAATTCTTATTCTTGGACATCGTGTTTCTTTTCTACGCTAAATACTATTAAAGAAATACCCAAGGAGAGTCTCAAACAATGGACATACAATACACATGATTGTAAACTGAACAAAATCCGCGAAATGTTATTGACGACTTTGGAACATAACCAACAAGATACAAGATACAAGATATTTTATTTTCCAATCATGGAGCCCAGTACTGGGCAGAATAATCATTTACAAATTAAAGAACATAAAATACACATATGATTTGTAACATGACGTCATTGGAGTCATATGAAGACTTCAAGTTTGAAACGTAAAGATTAGACGTTATTTGGCTTCGTGTACGCTTCAAGCTTGATACAACTTAACTAAAATAAGTGTTCAAGGTAAGCTTTTTAAATATTTTTGTGTATTGTTGTAAATATGACATGTAGAATTTCACATTTTCAAGATGGCAGATTCTTGTTAGTATCATTGCTCGTAGATTTATACGCGTGGAATGACCGGGGAAAAAGTAGTCTGGTAAACGGAAATATCGATTTATAAACTCCTTTTGAATGACGTAGAATAAGTGACGATATCCAATCGGATTACGAGTTATTGATAAATTCTAGTTGGAATAGTATCACTATATATATTTTAATATACATTTTTTTTTTTATTTATATATTTGTATATGTTCATACATATTGCTGTACTATTGTATTGTTGTGTCTATCTATCAATCAAACAACTCTTTCCCCTTTATATGTGTATTTGTAGTTTAGCTTGTTGCCCCTCGGGGACCCTTGATTGGTTAATAAAATATTATAGTAATAGTAATTAAGTACTTAGTAGGATCAACGAACCATCGGACTAATTAACGTACTGTCTGACTAACCAGGGGCGGATCCGGGATTTCAAGTTAGGGGGCACACTTAAAAAAAATCGCGCCGAGCAGAGGGAGGCGCGAAAATTTTTGGGGTATTTCGTGTGAAAAATCACGATTTTACGGGGGGGCCAAATGCGCCCCCCCCCTGGATCCGCCCCTGCTAACAGCCTGTAGGACTCTCAGGGTTTCGGTTTCAGCTACGTCCACTCGAAGTTGAACTTCAGTTGACGAATTTACGTGGTCTATTTTTCAGGCGAATTTGTAAATTTGATTTTACATACATAGCATGTAATTTTACACACTGAGTAAACTTGGGCACATGAAACATACCTACTTCCACACAGTGACATAAATATTATGAATATACAATCAAAAGTAATTCCATTAACAAAGTTTTTCTGGTTGGTATTGGAAAAACCAAATCATGATGAAAGTTCAAAATTGAAATTTGCGACAAAAATTTGTCTTGCCATAATTTTCCGATTCCATTATAATATATTTGTGCTTATTTAAACAAATATTTTAAATTTGTTTTGGCAACTTTCCGAATCAGTTTTAATATTCAAAATCATTGTATGTAAAATATATCAATTCATTAGTGAGTTATAGTACTAAACATATAATTTGCCTTTCTGTTTGTCCATGTTCCGTTTATTAGGGACCCCCGTTCGGAATATCTCGCCCATTACTTCCGATGAAACGTAAACAAATGCGAAATGCAGCATGGCTTGGAGGCGTTATATTTCTTTTGTTAAAAACAATTCTGTTGCTTTAAGTGGGTTTCTATTAGCAGGTAGCGTTGTTTTATACGATAGATATAAAGAAGATGGGAAAGTGTGTGCTTCGTGGACAACAAACTTCGAACCTTCTGTAAAGTGGGACTACAACTGGGATAGGTATCGATACATGGAATGAGAAGTCTAATCCCATCCCCCAGTGTCTTCACATGTGACATAGACAAGTGATCTTACCTCAGGCACTTCATTCATGCAAAGGTCAAGTCTCTACCAGTTGGTACGGACTGGACCACTGCGAAACAAGTGCCTGTGATTCGACTTAATAAAAACATACATATAATTATTTTATTGCCTAGTGATAGACTCTCCTGACTAATCTTGTTGAGATACAGAGCATGAAATTTCTTCAGAAGTCAAATCTAAACGAGATTATCCCCTGATCAGTGTTCAATTCTCAATGATGCATGAGGGGCCCGGGTGGCTCAATGAATTAGGCCGTTGGATCTAACAACTCATACAAGCCTACAATGTATCACCAATACGGCGTATGTTCACGCCTGGCTTTGTAAATTTAAAAATAGGGTGCACTCGACTCGCAGTCGCAAGTGATAATAAAGTTTACCAGTTGCTTGCCTGTGGTCGGTGGTTCTCTCCGGGTACTCCGGCTTCCTCCACCACTAAAACTTGTCTCCATGATATAGCTGAAATATTGTTGAAAGTTGCGTTAAAACACCAAAAATCAATCAATCAATCAATGATGCATGAATTTCCAGGATTATTTTCGATGAAATGGTTTCTGCAATGCGATTATTGTTTTTATATACTTCCTAGTTTGAATTAGTCATGTGATGACACAGGTCATGAGGATGTAAAAATGACTAACAAAACTTTAATGGCTTAAAAATTACTAAGTTTCTTCGTAATATGATCAAGATAACATCTCACATTTTCTCTCTTTACTGATATGTCACGGCATGCAAGATCTGCAGAAACCCCTATATTACTGTCCAATGAAAATGGTGATTAGGAGACTATGAAAGTGCTAAAATTTAAAATTAAACTACGAATAATTTTATTCGTCAAGAAAGTTTTTTGATGGTGTTTAACCCCACTTTCAACAATATTTCAGTTACATCGTGGTGGTCAGTTTTATTGGTGGAGGACCCGGAGAAAACCACAGACCTGTTGCAAGTCACTGACAAACTTTATCACATAAATTATGTTGTACACCTTGCCTTGATAGAGATTTGAACTCACAACATCAGTGGTGATAGGCACTGATTGCATGCCATAGGTACATGTAGTTGTAAATCCAACTACCATACGATCACGGCCATGATGCCCTCTAGTCAAGAAAGGTTTTATAACCTGTATTTATCTTTCCATTAAATATTCATGACATTGGGGGTCATTCTCATGTGACCTGTAATGTGATTTCTTCAGATCTCCCACACCCCCAATCTAATTAAAATTAGATCTCTCACTTTGCTCTTGTTTATTTATATTTCGCACGTGGGAGATCTAACGCAAGCCTGTAGACATCGCATTCTGGTGACCTAGGATCACGCATATGTAATGAGTTGCAAATAAAGGTAACAGCCCTCAGAACAGCCAATCAAAATCGTTCTCTGATATCACACATAATAAGCACACATATATTTGATTTGTAATAAATACGCCTAGGCATGAGAGGGCTTCTAAATGCCATTGATTTGTGACGTAAATTATGAATTTTCACCTGAAGACGTCTTCTTGTCTCCCGAAATGTAAACAGTTGTCGGAACAATCGGGCTCCAACATAGTCGATATAGATAACATTGGAAGAATTCCAAATGGATTCTTGCATAATTCATTAGCACCCAGAGTTACGTCCCTTGCATAAATCCACTTTCAAGATCTTGTAAGCGATCATTTGAATGGACAATATTTTGCTTGACCCTAGATCACCAGAATGCGATGTCTACAGGCTTGCGTTAGATCTCCCACGTGCGAAATATAAATAAACAAGAGCAAAGTGAGAGATCTAATTTTAATTAGATTGCCACACCCCAACATGTCCATCAAGGGGAGCCCGTGAGAGATGTCATTTCATCAGCTTGATTTTTATGTACATTCTTTAAAAAGAAATATTTGGTAACATTTATATAGCAAAATAATACTACCTTTGCCTAGAATACTTTTTTACTGCAAAATTCATGAGACCCACAGAACTTTTCATTTCCTCCATTTAAGGAAAATGAATCATTTGAAGTAAGAATTGTTTCAGGTTTTAGAAGTATTCCACTGAATATGATTGATATATATGAACAATTAATAAAACCAAAGTTACATTTGGCATATTTATATATTTGTACTCTTCAAACAAATTTATTTGTAAAGCTTATTAGCTCGACTTTTCGAAGAAAAATAATCGAGCTATTGTCGTCACTCTGGCGTCAGCGTCTGGGTCGGTTAAGTTTTCAGTTAAGTTTTTTATCAAGAGTCCATTTCTCAAAAATATCAAAGATATCCATTTGAAACTTGGAATACTTGTTCACTATATCTAAAGAGGAACCAATTACAACAAGGCAGATGACCCTGTGATTTGTATATCCAGAGTTATCTGCCCTTATTTCGACATAGTACATAGAAATTAGGGATATTTTTTTAGTATAATTAAAATTTCTCAATAACTATCAAAGCTATTAACTTGAAACTCAATACACTTATAGAAAGTGTTGACCCCAATCTGTTGACAAGAGAAGACAACTCCATCCAGCATTTTATTTGAGTTATTCCCCCTTTTTGACTTAGAATTTCTTTAAAAAATAAAATTTCTCAATAATTATGATAGGCATTGAAATGAAACTCAACATACCTGTTCACTATCAAATGAGGAACCCATTACAACAAGGCAAGTGACCCTGTGATTTGTATATCCAGAGTTAACTGCCCTTGTTTCGACATAGTACATAGAAATTTGGGATATTTTTTTAGTAAAATTAAAATTTCTCAATAACTATCAAAGCTATTACTGTAAACGTGGTTATTTTCACGATTTCGTTGCATGAACTTTTCGCGTAGGGGTTAAATTCGCGCTTTGACAGAAACCTCAAAAATAAAATTTGCTGTTTTCGCGATGTGAAAGGTGACAATAAAGAAATAAATAGGGTTTGGGTTATCTTTGTTTCCTTGAGGTGGTGATTGTAATTAGTTTTTGCTCCAGGGTAAATAGAACAATCAATTGAAAACCTCCTAATTTAATCTGTTAAAATATACTTACAAAACACAAGTATGCAGCGTGATACACTTGTACCACACAATATATCGTTGTCTAAATTGAATATTTTAATCATTTTCCTGCATTTATTTGAAAAGCTATTCGCGTGGGGGAAATTTTCGTGCATTTTTCTTGAACACGAATTTTCCACTTTTACAGTAACTTGAAATTCAATACACTTGTAGAAAGTGTTGACCCCAATCTGTTGACAATAGAAGATAACTCCATCCAGCATTTTATTTGAGTTATTCCCCCTTTTTGACATAGAATTTCTTTAAAAAATGCAATTTCTCAATAATTATGTAAGTTGCTTGCAGTTTAACATCAGATACGAAAAAGTCGAGCGTCCAGCACCCGTGGGCGGTGCTCTTGTATATTTAGATATCTTTTCCACTTTGATTAGCTTACTATACAAACAATGGGTAAAAAGTAAATCTCCAATTGATATGCTTTTAATATTGTTTTATTTTTTAAACATACAATCAGGGTAGATGCTGTTCCAATTATATCAACTTCCATATATCAATACTGTAGCTTTTGTAGACAATTTAAGCCATTATCTGACAAGCATTAGTATTTTCAATCTGTTGTTTCCTTGTTTGTTCTAGTCTGAAATGAGCATGCCCTATTCTTACTACATCCAGATTAAAGAATCATGCTTTCTTCTATTTCAGGAGGGACCCAGCAAGTCTTGTAAAACCTGCAAAAGATTCTTCTACAGAATTAACAGAAAAAGATTTAAAGAATATTGAAAATGATTTAAAAAAGAAAATACCGACTGCTTCTCGTCATTTACTGTTTATACGTCATGGACAATACAACACAGATGGTCCAACTGATCTTGAAAGATATTTAACACCACTAGGTAAATGTCATTTATAATAAAAATTTATTAATGCAGAACAATCCCAACTTTTACTCGACTAACACGCTTTCATCACCGATGCGGTTGAAAAATGATTGATTTTTACGTGTATTCTTTCTATTCAGTTCTAACGACTGTGCTATAAAGGATGTAACCGTTTTAATATTAGATTTTGTTGATGGATTTAAAAACCTTTTTTGTTTATTAATATCAGTAAAGTTTTTAAACAAATGTTCTTCTTGTTCAAAATGATTCAATAGTTGCATATATAAATTTATGTTTATTTCACAATAATAATTACATTGTGTAATGTGTTCATTACATTTAGAAAGCCAAATGTGATTGGTCAAAAGGTTGACACATGACTTCCAAATTGATTGATTTGATTATTGTGTTTAATGCCACTTTCTGCAATATTTTAGCTATATCATGTCGACAAGTTTTAGTGGTGGAAGAACCCGGAGTACCCGGAGAGAACCACCAACCATGGCCAAGCAACTGGTAAACTTGCAGTTGAGAGTCGATTGCACCCTTTTTTGTAATGTACAAAGCCAGGTGCGAACCGACGCCGTATTGGTGATAGGCTTGTATGAGTTGTTAGGTAATCCAACTACCTAACTCTTTGAGCCACGGGGATCCTATTTCACAATTGAAATTTCATTAGAATATTAAAAGCGATAATAATAATTTCGATGGTTGACAATCCTTCTTAAATAAATAAAGAATTAATTTAAGATTTGTATATTTCCTTTAGGTAAACAGCAAGCAGAATTGACAGGTCAGAGATTAAAGGAATCTGGTTACAACTACACATGTCTGATAAGTTCAACAATGACAAGAGCCAGAGAGACTGCAGATATCATACACAAAGTTTTACCAGATATTCCTAGGGAAGAAACAGATATTTTAAGGGAGGGAGCACCCATCCCACCAGAACCTCCTCTTGGAAGTTGGAGACCAGAGAAAAATGTAAGAATTGTTGATAACAAATGTGTTGAAGTAAAAAGTTCATTGATTTTACTTTCAATCTATAGTCCCAATCCTATGAAGGGGAGACAACAAACAATAGTACATTTATGATTGATTTATTGTGTTTAATGCCACTTTCAGCAATATTTCAGCTATATCATGGCAACCAGTTTTAGTGGTGGAAGAAGCCAGAGTGCCCGGAAAGATCACCGACCATGGGCAAGCAACTGGTAAACTTGATCACTTGCGGCTGCGAGTCGAGTACACCCTTTTTGTAATTTACAAAGCCGTACTCACGCCGTATTAGTGATAACCTTACATGAGTTGTTAGGTAATCCAACTACCTAACTCACTAAGCCACCCAGGCCCCTAGTACATTTATGTCATAGATTAAAGTTTTAATGGTGTTCATCATATACTTAATATTAACATGATAGTTTTTGCTTGTGTGTAACAAGTGGAAGTAAACTAGCCATAATATTATGCCCCAGGTTAATGAACCACTGCATGTTTGGCTGATATGGGGATCTCAGGGATGATACTCGGAATCATATGGAAAAGGATATGTATTAATCTGTATGTATTCAATACTTGCTTTAGTGCTAGATGGAATTTTCTTAACTACTGTCTAACTTTTGTCACTTAATAAGTCTAATGATTGATTGATGTTTGCATATCTTCTCTTTCACACACGTTTTATATATTTATAAATTATAATCCAGGGATACTTGTAGCAATTTAATTTAATGACTCCAGAAGAAGACATTTCTGAAAATTCTGAGTGCTACCATTGGCATTGTAAGAATTGAAAATTTATAAAATTTTGAGTGTTCCAAATGAAAATTGTGAATCAAGGAACCAGGAAGATGAATGGCAAGGATCTCTGTGATCATATAGTTTCACTTTAGTAACTGGTACATTACCTCTATAATTTCTCATGTTGTGCAATAAAATTATTAAATTTTAATATACACTTGGCCATAAGTTAGGGACCACTAAATTTGAAATGTCTTATACATAAACACATATTCTTTCATGGTACATGTACCTGAATTTTTTTATCGATCGATTAATTAAAGAACGACGAAACAAGTTTTTATAAGTTTGCCTGTAACTTTACAAAACTCAAGTTTGGCGGGGGTTTCAAATCAGTATCTGCACGTGCAGTATAGGTAAAACTTTAAACTTTGTAAACTTTATTTCAACATGGCACATCGAAAAATGTGAAAAGCAGAGAGATGGCAAGCAGTTGGAATGGTAAGGGGTGATATGTCCTACAGACAGACTGCTGAACGATTCAATGTAAGCCACATGGGCATTGTTCGGTTGAAGCAGTGTGTGAACCAAACCGGGAGTGTAAAAGAACACCAAAGGACAGGAAAGTTTCTGAAAACAACTCCAAGAGCAGATAGATTCATTAAAAGGCTCACTAGACATCAGCCATTCAGCACTGCAAACACGCTGCGAAACCGGTGGATTGTCAACGGGCACATTAGCAGACGGACCGTCAACAGACGTCTCAACAACGCAAGGTTTCGTGCTAGGAGACCGATAAAGTGTCCGCTACTGACGATACGCCACAAAATAGCCAGGCTTCAATGGGCATGTGACCATATGGGATGGAATATCAGGACGTGGTTGGATGAAAGTCACTTTTAGTTGAATCCAGTTGATGGCTGCATCTGTATATGGAGACCGAGAAACACAGCATTTCTACAGGAACATATTGTGAGCACAACTGCATTTGGTGAAAATAGCATTACTCTTTCGGGTTTCTTTTCTCTAAACTGTAAACTTGACTTGTATGTCCTTGATGGGATAAAAGTACCGTGATCAGATCCTGTGCCCATTAGGTGTGCCTCATTTTGACTGTCATCCATTTGCAAGTCGAACCAATTCTAATGGATGACAATGCTAGACCACATAGGACCTGTATAGTGCAAGACTATCTGCAACTGGAGGCAAAAGAGCTACTACCTTGGACAGCCATGTCACCAAATATGAATCGGATAGAGCATTTATGGGACTCTAGGACGGAAAGTGAACGCACATACCCCAAAGTGTCAAAACATTCAGGAATTAGGGACTGCTTTGGTACAGAAATGGCAACTGTAACAGTACCCTCAACGCAGACTGAGACGCTTGGTTCACGGAATGAGGAGACGTGTTCAGGAACTGTACAGGATGCGAGGCGGTTATACTTGTTATTGACTTTATCATGAGTAATAAATGTTGCAAATAGATTAGTTTTTATTTTCCAACCAGATTAAACGTGTTTTGGTTGTTGTATGTTTTCTTAACAGAGCTCCAAACTGAAACTTTTTTCACTTAATTTTTTGTTCAATTTTGCATACTCACTTCAGCGAGCCATAGTACTTCCGGTTACTTATGTTTGAAAAAATACCTGATCTTTTTTTGGTGGTCTGGGTTATATTGTGTTTATCCATAAAAGGATTTATAGTGTGCAACTGCAGGTTGTTCGAACATTTGAGAAAAATATTTTAGTTACACTGAAAAACTGGTGGTCCCTAACTTATGATTGATTATATTTATTTCATTTTTTTAAATTCTATTTTTTAGCAGTTTTTCCAAGATGGAGCTAGAATTGAGGCTGCCTTTAGAAAATATGTCCACAGAGCTGATCCAGAACAAACTACAGACAGTTATGAAATTTTTGTTTGCCATGCCAATGTTATAAGATATTTCGTTTGCAGGTAAATAAGTGAAGTACTGATACACTTGAAAAATATTGAAAGCCCTGCCATTGTCCATCTCAAAAGCTTGTACATGGAACTATATATATATTTTTTTTCACCTACTTGCCCGAAAGCCAAATTTAGAACAATTTTCTATTTATTCAAGCAAATTCTTTCATAATTTTTACATTACCATATAAAGATCTGGATTATGGCAGTATAATTAATAGTTACTGCCCATTAGGATTTTTTCATCAGAAATACAGAAGCTCGTGGTTCTAAATACAATGGGTGCCGTCGTGATCGTATGGTAATTGGATTTACAACTACCTGTGCAACCAGTGCCTATCACCACTAAAGTTGTAAGTTTGAACCCCGCTCAGGTGAGATGTACTTGATACAACATTATGTGATAAAGTTTGTCAGTGACTTTTGACAGATCGGTGGTTTTCTCTGGGTTCTCCGGTTTCCTACACCAATAAAACTTACTGCCACGATATAACTGAAATATTGTTGAATGTGGCATTAAACACCATAAACCAAACCAAGCCTAAATACAATGAGTACTTTTAATAGAGTGAATGATTATTGTTTACATAAACCCTATGGATTTGTTTCTTAATAAATAATAATTTGATTAATTATTATCATGCTTATATTTTTTTATGAATACAGAGCCTTACAACTACCTCCAGAAGCATGGCTGAGATTGAGTCTCAATCATGGTAGCATTACATGGATAACAGTACGACCAACTGGACGTGTAGGACTCAGAACGATGGGAGAAAGTGGATTTATGCCTGTGGGTGTGACATCAGTATTATAATGCGTGTAATATCAGAGGAACAATGCTCCATATTTAACGCAGTGTGATATAAAATTATATGTGTTTCGAACATGGTGTCTATTGCTGATTAAAATACTTTATTTTGTACGGCTGATTTGTATTATATATAAACCTTTATAATCAATTACATCATTATTAGACCTTTTGTCTTCCTACCTTTATATTTAAATTTGTTACTTGACTGTTGTTCATTGTCCCACGCTTTTCTTTATGATAACTTTAATTCTAGTTGGAAGATTGAATGAGTAAGTGATTGTTGTTTAATGCCAACCCTGCAATTTTTCAGCTATATCATGGCAAGAACAAGTTAATTTTCAAGAGATGATGATGAGGTTTGCTTTGTACTAGACCAACACGCCTAGTTATACCTCCACTCGTAGAGAGGGGGCTATATTGCAATCACCTTGTCCGTCCGTTCACACTTTCGTAACAGATATCTCAGCTTCTACTGAAATGATTTGATATTTGATATATGGTTTTGGCATGGTGACTTGTACCGTGTCTCCCCTTTCCTGGTTTACCACACATCTACTTCCTGTTTACAGTGTGACTTGGAATTTTTCATGTTTGCCGTAATGAAAACTTTCGTGACAGTTATCTCAGCTTCTACTGGAAGAAATGATTTTATATTTGATATATGACTTTGGCATGGTGACTTGTACCGTGTCTCCCCTTTCCAGGTTTACCGCACATCTACTTCCTGTTTACCGTGCGACTTACAAATGAACGAATGGGGGTATTCTTAGCACGACGTAGCGTGCAACATCTTGTTGGATTTTTATAGTGCTAACTCACTGAAACAACAGTCTGCGGGTAAACATGTCATCCCACTTGGAAGCATTATCCTGATTTGGAATAAACCAGTCTTTGATCTTTTTCCTTAATGCTGTGTGCTTAGCAGAGAAGCAACAAATACCAATAGTATAGTCGTTGGTTTGACCCGATCTGGTCTCGAACCCACAATCTACTGTACTTGAGGTGAGCACACTGACCGCTACACCGATGCGGTTGTTGTTTGCAGATTGAACTTTTAACACAATGGTACTTGGCACAAAATCATTGTTGGGGTTTACAATGGAGATTCTGGCTTATATGGTTTAAAAAGAACTTTGAAACTCACTTTAACAGTGATTCTTGACACAACCCTCAGATGATATACCAACAATACCCAATGCCTACAGTCATCTAACAGAGTTATCTATAAAAGTTCTATGTCATCACTATAGCAACCAAGAAACTATCTGATGCTTTCTGAATTAATGGTTGCTGTACTAGTACATGTATCTTTAAAAAGGAATTTGGTGCTGCACTCACATATAAACAGCATGGTGAATGGCTTTGTGGCCTGTAAATTCTGTGAAACATGGCTTAAAAGTTGCAAATAGGTAAAGATGATGACAAAAAGGAATAGGAATATCAAAAATATATTTATTATGCTTCAAAGGGGTACCAATTGTATGGCGAATCAGGTCATGACACCAATACAAAACTATTTTGAAAAAGAGTTGTATGAAAATTTGACATGGGAGATTCCTCCCTTGTGGTTTTTAGAGTTGTCAGTCTAGGGATAAAAAAATTCGTAACAAGCCTCTGTGGGTCAATGTGATAGAAAACCATGTAGGAAGAAGAGTTTGAAGATACCACAGGGGTAATCAGAATTGGTATATGGAAGGAGAACAGACAACCACAGGCACTTGTTTCTATCAATGGGGGGCTCGACTATCAATGTATAATAAAAGTGTCTGTGCAGACAACACAATGACCAAAAGAAAAAGTACAAAAGGACAATGATCTACAAAACGCATATAAAACTAAAGATGAGTAACAGGAACCCCACTAAAAACCGGGGGTGAACTCGGATGCTCCGGAAAGGTAAGCAGTTTCTGCTCCACTAATGACGCCCTGTCCTGTTAATCTAGTTACAAACCCGGTGACAAGTCATGAATGAGGAAAGGACCGGGAAGTGTTTAGAATATGTACTGAGTTCAACGAACTCCATAACACTCATGTATATGTTACAGTACAAATTGGAATCCAGTAGGATCCAGAATCCTACTAGTACAAATTGGAATTCTGATTTGTACTGGGTTTAAACTAGTATAAATCAGAATTCCAATATCTACTAGGACAAATCAAGATATCCAGATTTGTACTAGGAGGATTCAGGATCCTACTGAAATAAAAAATTGAAAAAAGGAGAAACATGAAAAAATAAATATGAACACTTTTTTTTAATACAAATCCTCTGTTTTATGTCCCTTAGGTAAAATGAGTAAAAGCTAAATAAATATACTTGTATGATCACTGATCTTTAATTAATACTTAATCCCCCCTAAGGGACCGACCATTTAACTTGCAAGGGGGGGGGGGGTGTTATGGATTTTTTTTTTCGTTCAGAATTTTGTTTTCGAACAACACAAGAGTTAGAATATTTATTTTGTTTGTCGCGCAAGCGCGAAATTTTTTTTCCAGAATTTAACATTAGGTTATATGACAAAAACTCTGAATCAGATTATTTTTTTTTCCTCCACCAAAATCAGAATATTTTTTTCAGCAACATTGGAAAAAACCATACCCCCCCCCCTTTCAAGTTAAATGGTTGTTCCCTAAAGGCTGCCCTGTCTAAGATGGAAGGATATGGGTTAAATGTACATGAGACAAAGTCCCAAACAATACAGGGTTAAACATACTAAAATAGCAAAGGAACAACGCTTTTATTGTTGTTCTTCATCTTGAAGTCACCATGAGGCCTTCAACAATGAGCAAATAACTCACACCTCATGGCAAGTTCAAGACGGTCCCTAGCACCGGCTTAAGCGGAATTATCTGCTAGGTGTCGATCAACGCTACATCCGTGTTAATTTGAGCCCACGGATACGAGATTATCAACAAATTACAACACAACAGGCGAAGTAATTTTACAAAAAGTCTTCTGTTTTTATTTGACAATGAGAATCATGTCTGTTTTGTTTTTTTGTTTTTTTTGCAGACCCTATAGGAAGACTGTAAAGGAGGGAGGAATATGTATTAGTTCAGGATGGACTACCCATAGCCAAAGCTTTTCTTATGACGGACATGACCTCGGTACATGGCTATGATATAAATTCAGATAGGAATTGTGTATTTTTTTTGTCACAACTATATGTTAACGGATTTGAACATTAAACCAACTATTGGCAACAATTTTGATGAATTTCTAAGCAGTGATCAATTTGTTGCATGGGAATTACAAGATATTTAGATTTGCCAGAATCTAGACACAACTCTATCCGTGACACGTACTGCTACTATGAACTATATGCGAGAAGCTAAACGGAGACGTGTTCGACATGAATCAGAACCATCATGTACCAGGAAACATTCTATTGGTGACACTCTCGGTATAAGAATTCACAAAGTAGACAGAACTCACACTGACTCAAACATATTGCCATGCAAAGTTCTTGAAGTAAAAAAAGTAACCGATTTATCGTATAACTGAAATCGTGAAACAATCAACGACCTTACTTGGTGCGAACATCTACCCACGCTAAGAATAGTTTTAAATATGCAGCAGCTGTTTTATGGAATGACCCACCTGATGATTTTAGAAAAAAATCCAATTTTAATCAGTTTAAGAATATTTTAAAATCTTGGAATGGAAATGTATGTACAAATGTACATGTAAATGTTCAGTTTGTGCTGACTTTTAAATTTCTACCATCTAGGTCATATCCAGTTTTTATTTATTGCGCTTATTATAATTTTCATGCTTTGCTCATAATATGAGCTTTTAGTTGTTCATAGTTTGCTACATTAGCTCTTAGTATGCTTAGCTTATAACATCAGCTTTTAATCTGCTCTTTGCTTATCTTTTAACTGTTAGTATTTTACATGTAGTGCTAACTTAGTCTTGTATTTTAGTTGTATGTTGCTTGCTATTTGTTATTTATTTTGTGTCTGTGTATGTCGGTTAAAAACTCAACAGAGCTTATGTTTGTATGTTGTTTTAAACATGCCGACTCTAAATAAAACTTATTTATTTATTATTTATTTATTGTTGATACTTGTAATTATATTCGTTTACCTAAGAATATTAGAAATTGAGAACATTGATACAGAATTAAGGAAGTGAGAGCCGATTGGTCAAAATAACGTAATAAACATGTACCGATTTATTTACATGTCACTGTAGGCATTTTTGTTATGCTATCATGCAAAATGGACAAAATTTCACCCCAAAACATCGGTAACGACAAATTTATAGAAATCTCTTCATCTATACTTATTTCACACGAGGGAGTTAGTTACCAGGAATACAAATTAGTCTTGGCATTAATGCAGTTTTAATTGTAGTTCTAAGACTGTTTATCATGCCTTTTTGGTTTGACACTGTACCATTAACATGGTATGAACGCCTAGGTATTCGCATATTAAAAGCAGGTCCAATTCCTAACCATATAGCTATTATTATGGATGGTAATAGGAGGTGTGCTGAATCATATAATATGGACAAAATGCATGGACATGCGAGGGGATTTGATAAACTTGTAGAGGTAATTTGATAAACTTGTAGAGGTAATTTGATAAACTTGTAGAGGTAATTTGATAAACTTGTAGAGGTAATTTTGTACAGAACTTCAATATTAAAGTTTTAATTTAATAGTAAAGTAACATTTATATGACGATTTCCCGAGTTGAGGGTTAAACAATGGAACGGGAAGCGTGAGACTGATTAAACGCTTTACTCGGAAACCCGAGGTATAAATGATAACATGAAGCCATGCAATATCACATCTAGGTCGTTGATTATTGCACGGCCCTTGAGAGTACAGCACAGATTTACAGTGTGTAATATCCCGTGTCTGCGTGTATTATTTCATAATTATTAGCTGTTGCTTACATTCTGGTATATAAACCATCAAAATATCAAAGGAAACAAAAATACATTCATGTTGTAACAATATAGGAAAATAGCGATCGACTCGGGGACCAATAGCAATTAAATGGCAGCTTCAACGCTCTACGACACTTGCAATCATTTTGCGGCTATATTTTGGGGACGAGGATAGAGGTACAGAGTAGTGCAAAAAGTATTCGTCACCTTCGATTTTTTACTATATATTTCATATAAAACCACATTTAAAAAATAATATTTTAAAGCTATCTCTGGGCAGATTTTTATGAAATTTATTTCAAGACACGCAGAATTCTTTGAATTTTATTTGTTTATCTAATAGTAATTTTTGTCTGCATGGTTTTTGTTTACTGGCGATTTAAACACAAATGTCGATTTTTCCAATTTTATTTTTGTTAAAATATATATTTAGCAAATTTGATGTCAGAAAACAAAAATTCTTTGAAACATAAGAAAATAAAGGAAATCTAATGGAAAATCATGTTAAAATAAACAAATAATCCTTAAATATTTCTGCTTCTTCTGAAGTGCAAAAATTATCAAAATCCGGTTAGAAATGGCTTCACAATAAAAAAATTTAAATGTGGTTTTACATGAAATATATAGCGTAAAATCGAGGGTGACGAATACTTTTGGCCACCCAGACCAGGGATGGGGTAATCGTAATCGATTGCAATTGATTACATTTTCCCTAGTAATCGACAGTAATCTGTAATCGTCAAAATTTTCGATTACATGTAATCGTAATTTAATCGATTACAGTAAAAATTATGATGTAATCATTGATTACTTTTCGATTACATTTCGATTACTTTAGTAAAATAGTTTGATGAAATAGAACCTACTTTAAATGGAAATAAAACAACTGCATGTAACTGCAGTTAATGCTCTTTTTTTTACAGGTACAGATAAAATAGAATGTAATTAACATGGAATTAACTATCCTATCTGTGAAATATACAATGCATTTTGTTTTTGATTACTTTTAAATGCTAGATAAGGGTATTAAAAATAAAGTTTGATGCTCAGTAGGATTTAATTTGAAATTTTGTCGCAGATTCATTTTGCAAAATAGCTTAGAAAAGAGAAACATTTGATTCATCATAATGTTATGTTTAAGATTAAGAAATGATACAAAGTCCTTTTGACAATGAACTATTGAAATTCTCAGTCAGTAATAGGTACATGTATCCCACTATGACACTAAAATATATATTTATATATTAAAAGATTTAAATGGAGAATAAAAAACTCTTATTTAACTGCCTTAAGCTTCTTGTCTTTGATCAGATGATAAAAGACCTTTAATCAATGACATGCAGACTTTGTTTTGATTTCAATTATGTTTATTAATTAAGTGTCAGCTTTACATTATATGGCCGTAGGTTATAAATTGTTCTTCATTGATAGTTGTATAACCTGTAATTAAGGAGATTATCCAAACAAAAAGATAAATCCATGCATGTAATTAATTTGAAATTGCAATCTATAAAATTAGCTGGACAAATTATTCACCATTTTTTTTCAGAGGAAACATCGTAATGAGCTATATATAAATATATCTGCCAATAATGAGTAAAAAAAAAACAACAAAACTTAAGTCAGTTTGTCAGCAAAAAATGTGCAAAATATGGTGCAAATGACCCGAAGGGGAAAAAAAATGATGCTTTTGTAAAGTTCTTAGTTTTCCACTATAAATATGTTGAGCAGCATAATTGTGTTTAACCTTCTTTAGTTATTAATTTTATTTTGTAGAATGTAATTGATTATTAATCGATTACACCAAAATCCTACATGTAATCGATTATTAATCGATTACATTTGGCAGTAATCGTGCCCATCCTTGACCCAGACTGTAGTTGAAGAATGCTCCCAAAACTTTAAATTATTTGGCTTTCCAATCTTTCGATTTTGAATGTACCTGATAAAGGTTATTCCAGAAACGCGTCGCGCGCACTAGATTTCATATCCGAGTCTCCCTAAACATCCGAAACATGTTATTTTTGTTAATACGACAATGCAACACTTAACTTGTTGGTAAGCATCTTTATGATTTTTCTCTGAAAAAAATCTAAGGTTTAAAGGAATATAAATTCACGGTCAATTTTAGCTCAAAATAACGTGGAGATATTTCTTCCTGTTAGTTTAAGGCTAACATGGTTGGTTTGACGAATCACCATGCACACAAAAAAAAATCAGGTTCATACGGCGCTAACAGATAGGTGCACGCGATGTGAAGTAAAATATAGTCCAACATAAAATGCTCTGGTGAAGGTCTTGGTGCAAAGCACCTCAGCCTTCACCTGAGTACTCATGCGGAATAAGAAACCCGTTATATCCAATACGGGCCGCTTCTTTTATTTCAACAGTAATGCATCTTATACATATTGTTTGTCGTTAATTATATAACGGGTTAGAGAATCCAAAGTATAAAGTCTGCTCATCAAGAAAACCTAGTGTAGCGAGTTGTACTCTGGGTTTTGAAGTGTTTTTATATTTGTGCAAATAGACTGTTAAAAAAAAACAGTTTTATGATAGAAAGAAAAAAAGTCACACTTTACACACACATTCGGTAGATCCACAAACATGATTTGGATTGCAAAAATTATCTGTAATACTGTAGATTAAGTCCTAAATCTCAGAGCTCAGAAATTACGACCATCCATTCAAGGGCGGATAACTCATAATCTATAAAAAATATATATATATATATATATATATGTTAGGTTATTAATAAAACTAAGATTCTGCTCCCTCAGGCATATGTGACCGTAGCCGATACTGGTTATCCTGTTTAGACCATTTGTTTTACTTGTTCTCCTCCCTCAGACATATGTGACCTTAGCCGATTCTGGTTATCCTGTGTAGGCCCTTTGTTTTACTTACTCTCCTCCCTC
>MJUT01052669.1:340907-362785 GCA_002080005.1 Gigantidas platifrons | reverse complement strand
GTTATCCTGTGTAGGCCCTTTGTTTTACTTGCTCTCCTCCCTCAGACATATGTGACCGTAGCCGATACTGGTTATCCTGTGTAGGCCCTTTGTTTTACTTGCTCTCCTCCCTCAGACATATGTGACCGTAGCCGATTCTGGTTATCCTGTGTAGGCCCTTTGTTTTACTTGCTCCCAAAAGACTTTAAATGAGTTGTTTTTCCACTCTGTTGGTTATTCCTGGAACTGGTCGTGCGCACTAAATAGGATACTTACATATTTTTTTGTACCATAGATGTCAATGGTAACTAAATAAAATTTTGTCACAACCCACATTTTGTGGTTTTTAAGTAAAGGTTATATGATACAGGATATTAAGTGTCAATATATTTTAATTCCATCTAATATCCCGTGAGACTCTTAGATCTGCTTTTTCAAGGATTCCAACTTTTTTTAAAATATCCTGGAAGATTTTCATATCCGTTCCCCCCCCCCCCCCCCTCGAAAAGTACATAGCAACCGCATGTTTATGGAAACACAAGAACAAAATCTAACTGGATTTCGAAATATTTAAATTCCAATTATGGAAGACTCGTAAATCTATTCTATTTGGTAAATTGCCTAACAATCGTACATGTTTGGCACAAGAAGTTCAATGGCCGTGACATGGAACGATGAGATTTCAAAATATCCCATCGGGGTGTCCAAAATGAAATATTGTTAAAAGTGGCATAAAACACCATAACCCTAGCCCTACAGTATGAACGACCATAAAAGATCAATATTCAAAGCGGTCAGTTTACAACGTGTGGATATCAACCTTTTGACAATTGTCAAGGGTCAACACTTCAGAGATATATTTTTTATGCTCAGCATATCTGAAAAGGGGAGCAATTAAAGATTTTAATTTAAAATTTAATGCGATTGACAGTATTTAACAATAATTTGTTTTAATATTAATTATTACAATAATGTATGGAAGATACAAATGTGACTGTCTTTTGTAGACGTTTGATTTGTGCTTACAAATGGGTTTAACGGAATTGACAGTGTATGCATTCAGCATTGAAAATTTTAAACGATCAAAGGATGAGGTTGATTATCTCATGAAGTTAGCAGCATCAGCGTGCGATGGACTGATGGATGACAAGTAATATTTTATTATTATATATATGCAAATTTCAATGGTAATCAAATCAGTTCATTGGAGAGATGGGCTGTTTTCCCTTTCCATGACTTATCACCGGATTTTTAACCAGAGTAACACGACGGGTGTCACCGGTGGAGCAAGATCAGCTAATACTTCCGGGGTTCCAGAGTTCATCCCGGTTATTTGTTGGATAGTGTTGTTCAGTATTTAGTTGTCTGTGTTATATCATTCTTTGTCTTGTTGTCCTTTTTTTTTTTATCACACTCCGGAAAAAATATCAACTTTTAATTCATTCCGGACACAGGGATTTCAGAGATTTTTGTATACTCAATTTTTCATACTACCATACATTTAAAATCTCCCAAGCCCCTGTGGTCTCGGGTGGCATTTCCCCCTCGTGTGATATTCTATACCAATATATCAAAAGGACAATATAATAATATTTACGAGTCAGTGAAGTGGAATAATCCCGCTATGATTCCTGATATTAGGTGTGTTTGAATAGGAATACGCCACTTTCAAGCAGTCATACAACAGCCGTGAAAGATCAGCTACTTTAAAATAGTTTAACCCCATTGCCAAACACTCAATCGAATATATTTCAAGAGAATATAAGGGTACCAAAATGAGCTACCAATGTAGCAAAGATAGATGAATCAATGTCCTACACACAGGTTACAAATTTCGCAAGGGGGACAAAGACCAGTTCAAATACAACCAGGACATTTTCGTAAAAATGAGAGGAGCCGACGATCAGATCGAGACAGAAAAATATATATATAGCCAAAAAGGAACAATAGTGCTGCCAAGAGACAAATGTCGTATAGCAGTTGCATTTCAAGTACCTGTGCAATCAGTCCCTATCACCACTAAGGTTGTGGGTTCGAATCCCACTTATGGCGAGGTGCACTCGGTACAACTTTATGTGATAAAGTTTGTATGTGACTTGCGACAGGTCGGTGGTCTTCTCCAGTTTCCTCCACCAATAAAACTGACCACCACGATGAAACAAAAATACTGTGGAAAGTGGCGTTAAACACCATAACCCTTATCCTTACTCCGAAAAACTCATTAAATAAGAAGATTGTGAGTCGTTGACGAATACGTGACAAACCCTTCGGCAAAAGATCTAGATAATGAAAAAAAAATACATTTACAAAATATAACAGAGACCAAATTGAAGAATGAAGAAGGGGAAATTAAAGCGAAAAACGGAACAAAGGACAGCTACAAAAGCCGCGCTTTATTAAGACCAGATACTTCTTTTGTAATGGTTCCGGAGATAAACTCGACAGAAGAAGACCAAAAGGTGTTAAAATTTCAGAAGGATCGGTTAACTATTGCACGGAAACCATTGTGTCTACAGACGGACAACAATGACGACAGACATTTAACGTCACAATACGACCGCTGTCGTGTATAAATGTATAATATTTTTTTTTAGTAGAATAAACCTCGCCATGATATAGCTGAAAAATTGCTGAGTTGGCGTTAGACAACAATCACTCACTTAAGAGTTACGATTTTTAACATTTTCTTTTAATATCTTGTCAGGCACAAACTTTATGAAAATGGAGTTCGTGTACGGTTTTTAGGAGACACAAAATTGATGCCTCTATATCTGCAACGAAAGATGGCTGAACTTATCATATTTTCAAAAGATTTCACAAGGTTAGTGCAAAGAATAATCACTATTATCTGCAATATAATTATCACTGTGTAGTGAACGGGAGATTGGGAAGGACCGCACGTTTTTTTCCACAAAATATGTAACTTTTTTTTTGCCCAGGTTAAGTAGAAATGCATCATCCGGTACAACTTGACAACATGTTCACAATTTATATACTAGTATACAAATAAATGTATATGTAGTATATTATATGTTAACTCTGGTATACCACTTATGGCTAGTTATAATCGATACAACATTATGTGATAAAGTGACTTGCGGCAGGTCAGTGGTTTTCTCCGGGTTCTCCAGTTGCCTCCACTAATAAAACTGACCGCAACGATATAACTGTAATTTTGTTGAAAGTGGTGTTAAACACCATAACCCTAACCTTTAACACTGGTATAAACCACCAACCTGCCGCAAGTCACTGACAAATTTTATCACATACTGTTGTATCGAGTACATCTCGCCATGAGCGGGATTCGAGCTCACAACTTTAGTAGTGATAGGCATTGATT
Source organism: Gigantidas platifrons (assembly GCA_002080005.1). Taxonomy (NCBI): domain Eukaryota; kingdom Metazoa; phylum Mollusca; class Bivalvia; order Mytilida; family Modiolidae; genus Gigantidas; species Gigantidas platifrons. The sequence continues at coordinate 359,466 of MJUT01052669.1, read as the reverse complement.
GTACATGTAGCTGCAAATCCAACTACCATATATGATCACGACCACGACGGCCCCTGATAATCCTATTGGACATTACAATTACCAAGTTCTTAATCGTTTAAGGCTGTGTATTTAGTATTATTTAGTATTGAATTTTTGAAAGTTTTTATTGAAGGATCCCTGTTATTCATTGATTGTTAATATAATCTTTAACTCAACCAAGAAACGTTTTCTTGTAGCGTTTTACTACAAATACAGAAGGATTTGATTTTTTGGTGTTTTAACGCCACGTTCAACAATATTTCAGCTATATCATGGCGACCAGTTTTAGTGGTGGAAGAAGCCGGACTACATGGAGAGAACAACCGACCATGGGCAAGCAACGGGTAAACTTGATCACTTGCGGCTGCTAGTCGAGTGCACCCTTTTTGTAATTTATAAAGCCGGGCGCGAACCCACGCCGTATTGATGATAGGCTTGTATGAGTTGTTAGATAATCCAAATACCTAACTCATTGAACCACCCGAGCCCTACAATACAGAAGGAAGAACAATATACATTAGTATGTGGAATTATATTGTTCTTCAAGTTTTGTTATATTGATGTCTTCTCTTTGACAACGTAGTCTATAGTTGTAATCACAGACATAACATTCCACTTTTATCTGCCGTTAGACGTGGTTAGGTTATATACTATATATTAGTTGAAACCACTGGTCAAATTACAACTACAAAATGTACTTTTCTTCTTTTTTACCCTGCTCTCAAAATCTTCTATGCAATTAGGTTTACACTGAATATGTGCTGTGCATATACTGCTAGAGAAGAAATGTCGTCAGCTATGAGAGATATTGCAGAAGGTGTTGATGAAGGACTACTGAAGATAAGGTAATTAAATGATCTAACAACACTCAGGTTGCATGGACATTATTATACTAGAGGCTGCCAGAGACCTGTAATCGCTCACATGGTTTTCAATTTGACTTTAAAAGTTTAGAGAAAATGGGAGTGTCACAAATAATTTTGAAAGTCGGCCAACGAAAGATCATTTCAGTTCAAATTTTTTATTTCTCATAATATGCCTATTCGGTATAAATTTTATGAAAAAAAACCCCGAATATATGTTGAACTACTCAATGCCATGTAGCTGCAGCTAAAATTTGAGCTCATTTTTTTTTAAATCTGTTATAAAGCAGCAATTAACAATTAAAGAAATATATATTTTTTATAACCGCCATCTTGAATGGCTGGTGGGGCTATCGGACACAATTTTTAAAGGGGACCACCCAAGCACCCTCTCAGCAAAATTTTGTTTATTTTTGTTCAGTTGTTTCATAGAAGATTTAAATGTGATCTTTTATCAAAATATGCCTAATTTGCATACCACGTACGACGGACGGACGTCAGATGATGACAAAACCTCTCAGGTGAGCTAAAAAAGAAATATTTACTATTTACTCTTATCAGTAGGAAGTCAACTATCAGAAAATCTCTCAATTATTTGATCTTTAGGCCAAATAATAATGCGTAGACTAGGAGGGAACTGGAAACTGTGGGAGCTTTACGGCTGGATCTGAAAGTGGGTGAAGCTTTAGGGGTGGGCCTAAAAGTGGTGGGGGTCAAGACGTTGAAATGAACCAAAAAGTTGGGGAACAACACTCGAGAGAGGACAGTAACGTGGAAAGGGGGGGGGACAAGCTTTCAAAACTGACTCGTGATTTACTGTACATTTGCCGATTCCATGTTCAAGTTTTAGCAGTTTATAAATCGTTTGCCAAAAAAGTGTACGCCCCTTTCCCCCGGCTCCTACGCCCCCGATTCAGAAATGTAAACATTAAAATCTGACATTGGTGACATGAACGGGGCAAGAAATGCTAACTCTTCCGGATCACCTGGTCTAACTCACGTGACATGAACGGGGCAAGAAATGCTAACTCTTCCGGATCCCTTGGTCTAACTCACAATGAACACAAAATGTTAGCAGTTTTATTACGGTATGTGTGTGTCATCATGTAGACAATGACATAATGTTATCGCAATGCTTGATCCTTGATGCAGAATAAAGCCACGGATTGAGGTTCTAACCCTACCCGTTTACAAAAGTGGTACAAGGGTGCCAATTCGACTATATCACGGGAAGTCGACTGATATATTATATTGTTACTTGAATATTAAGCTGTGCTATATATATATATATATATATGTGAATATTGCCACCTTCTGCCACCACCAGAACCACAACGATAAGGTACATTTACGTGATAAATCGTAATAACTATGTTTACTTGTTGAACTAGTGGAGCAAGTATTGCTTAACCTTCCGGGACACCTGAGTTCACTCCCGGTTTTTAGTGAGGTTCGTGTTGCTCGATTTTTAGTTTTCTAAGTTTTGATTTGTAGATCATTGTTTGGCCTTTTGTCCTTTTTCTTTTTACCCCATTGGTATCTTCAAGCTTTCTTTATAATAAATAGTAAGTAATAATTTATCTCGAGAATGGTGGCATACTTCTGCCACACAAATAATCACAAAGGTAGAGATGTGTCACAATGGGTTCCAGATATGAAAATAATTAGATAAGTGAAAAAAAAAGATGATATTGCCATCACGTTCTAATTGAGATGTCTAAGATGATATTGCCATCACGTTCTAATTGAGATTTCTAAGATGAAATTGCCATCACGTTCTAATTGAGATTTCTAATATCGTTTATTTTTCAGTGATGTGTCAGAAGATCTCTTTGAAAAATGTTTGTATACTGAGAAATCACGAAGCCCAGATTTAATGATAAGGACCTCGGGAGAAGTGAGGTTTAGTGATTTTTTATTGTGGCAGGTTTGTTATTGAACCATTTTCCATTATTTTTTGTTATCTTATGTTGAATATATCGGTCTAATTTGGTTCTTAGTGGACATACTAAAAGTTGTACACCTTGTTTTATCATCCCCTAGATAAAGTCATCCGTTAATTTAGGTGAAAACATTGTTCTATCTATCTTACCCAGGATCTTGGATAAGACAAGCTACACAAGCGTTTTCCCGCAAAATTGTTTTCCATTGCATAAACAAAATTGGTATTTGAAGGTCAATATACAAGGATTATTTTGAGCCCAAATTTGATTCGATTACTTTAGTTGTATTATAATCCTTTATGGAAGTATTGATGCATGACCTACAAGTACTGAATTTCTGGGAATGAAGTTGCTATTTTTAGAGTAGTGGATGTCCCAAAGCATGGCTTTTAAATATCCCATGATATTGTGATGAAATGTAGAGAAATCATGTACGATTCAGAAAATATATGGTGTGAAAGCCAAAAGGGTCAGGTAGTCTAAACAAAACACAAATTCAGTAGAAAATCTAAAAGAAATTAATTACCGGTAGTGTTTTGTTTTTTTCTCTCCCCTAAATGGATCATCACATCTATTTTCCTATTTTCATTTTTTTTTCGATTACTAGTAAGTTTTTTTTATTACTTGTACAGTCCATACTTGGGTATTTTTCGAAAAATATACATTTTTCTGTCTCACATGAATGATGATTATCTGATTGAAAATAACAAATTTCAGATACTTCTTTCAACAAATAGTTACTCATGCACATAATAAATGATTTACATAGGTACGAGTGCTGCTCAAGCTAATCTTTTGACAACTTTTATAAAATTTCATTGTCCAAATAGTTTACATTTCCATTGTCTCACAGCGCTTTCTTACAGAAAAATAATTAATTACTGTTTTCTTTCTCTGAATTGTGACCTCAAATTATATTTCTGTATTAGAGGAAAATCAAGTAAGCATATTTCATAACAAAATACACATTTGTTATATTGGAATATATAGTTTTTTTTTCACTTTTGTGCTTGTCTCACAAATTTGTGTCAACTACGTAACGCAGTACTATAATGCAAAAAAAATCAAAATTTTCATCAAATTTTAAAAATTCAAAAAATTTCAAAATTTTAAAAAAAATTCAAATTTTTCATAAAATACATTTACATGTATTATCAAAGGCATGGTTGAAATGTATACTCTCCTTAAATATATGATAAAGTGTATAAAACATGGCACAATCCGTATCATATACCGTATCACCCTCGACCAATATCATCCCTCGGGCCTCTGGATGATATTGGTATCTCGGGATGATACAGCATATGATACGGATTTTGCCATGTATTATTCTCTATGTAGTTGACCAACGTCGTTACGTAGTTGACAATATAATGCCATATCTTCACCAGATATTAAAAAAATGTTTAACTGATGTGATTGATAATAAATACAACATATTTTATTGTGAATTTCGTATATTAAAAAAAAACATATGCTATTTTTATTCAAATAAGGTAGATTTAGTCCCCTACGTAGCACTGACGTTCCACCACATAACTCTATATCAGTTACGTAACAGTCATATCTTCACCAGATATTAAAAACATGATTAACTGATGCGATTGATAAATACAACATATTTTATAGTGAATTTCGTATATTAGAAAAAAACATATACTATTTTTTTTATTCAAATACAGTACATTTAGCCCCCTACGTAACACTGACGTTCCACTACATAACTAGTATCAGCTTCGTAACAGTCATATTTTTAATGTATATTTTGTGAAATATTGTTGTAATGAATGTACTTGATTCTTTACGTAAATGTAGGGAGTGTAATGGAAATTATCTTATAAAACCTTGTTAGGATTTACCAAAGGTTTTATAAATACAGTTTAGATAAAACACATAGATTTTCATTAAAAAATTTAAGTTGCTGGGTGTAAACATATATTTTTAATGGATGCTAATCATTTGTCAGCAGAAAATGACTCAAATGTATAACAAAACAATATAATTCACTAATTGGCAAGAAAAGATATTAAATGTAATTGTTTATACCAAAATGTGATGTGTTACGTAGGGGACAAAAAGTGAATATGCATTGAACTCTTTATTCTTAAAATTTCATTTTTAAATTGTTGTCATTAAGATTGCATATATTTGTTTTTTCATTTCCACAATGTCTACGGAGTTGATATATTTCAATAAAATTGTGTTATGAATATAATGGGTTTTTTTAAATGTACTTTCTGAAATATGCACATTTTTTTAAAAGACCCACTTATACATGTATTTTTGTTTATTTCTCAGTGTACATACAGCTGTTTAGTTTTTGATGATGTATATTGGCCAAAGTTCAATACGTGGCACATGTTTTTGAGTATAATGAAATACCAACGAAATTTTAATGAGATACAGGTGAGAATTTAATTAAGTGACGATTCCTGGGGTCCATATAATTACCCAAAAGGGACCCTAAAAGTACCCAATAGGACCCTATAGCTACCCAAAGGGACCATATAGGTATTCAAAATAACAATTTAAATGTCAAATAAGCCCTGTAAATTATATAATTTAGTCATACAATGGGAAAGCATAGCCAATGAAATTAGAATTGATTTTAAGTATATTTCAATTTGGGAAACAAATACAAAGAACTGGTCAGAACTGTTAAACTACTCTAATGTAATACTGCATTTTATACTTTTTTCATTAATATATTTACTACTTTAAAGTTTTAATATCACTACTTTAGGTAAATCTTTGCTAAAATATCCTATCCAAAATCAAGGTATTAAGCAAAATTTTCTGGCGCTGAAACATCCTATTAAAAATGTGGGTAAGCAGAAATTTTCGGCGCTAAAATGACCCTGTCATATTTTTGTGTTCGCTAAGAATCTTAATTTAATGTTTTCGATACATAATTAAAATTTATTTGTGAAGACTTCATAAAAATAATTAAAATATAAAATCTAAAATAAATATATATGTTTTTTTGTAGTTTAAGGTGGTACCATACACTTCAGGTAAAATTTGATCTGCTCGTTTAATTTTCTTATTTTTTTTGGGAAGTATTTTAACAAAAAATTCCAACCAACAGACTCAGAGCTATAAATTCACTAGCCACATAGCAGCTTGCCGATCACCTTGTATATTTCAATAAAAACTTATTATTTATTATTTATTTTGTTTGAAATTATAAGAAATATATAACAAACAACCAATACCACAGGAATACATCATTTAATATACATATAAACTAATATTTTGCCTCCGGACTCTACCGGACTTCACCGGACTCTGTTTAGTGGTACCGGATTAGATGCTATTGATTTTGTTGTAGATGCTATATATTTTTTTAATGTAATTACAGTATTTTTTTTTATTGTAACTATTATTTTCATTTTAAATGAGTTAGCAGTCTTTTGCTCACTGCTGAACGTCGAGATGAGTCTTTGAAGCATCATTTTCCTCGAATATAATTTTGTTATAGTAAATATATTTCAAACAAATGAAATAACAAAATAATTCTGCATATGGCTCTTTCGACAATTTATGTCTCATCAGTACAGATAAAATCAAAACAGTTGGAAGACCACAAAGAAAATGAAGTAAACTGTCTGGTTCATATATATTTCATCTATTTAACATATACAAAAATGCACACTGCTGACTATTTACAGCATGACCGATGATACAATCGAACTCTTTGGAAGAATAGTTACAGTAGCCACATTTAAATTCTGCCATTGCACCATCACTGAAAATAGAATTATTCTGTATAACCATGGGATCGTGCATTATAGACTTTGAAGGTATTAAATATTATGATTTTTATTAATTTCTTTATTGGCTTAATTATTGGTCCGAGGCTGTATTCGTCGAAGACCAATACAGCTGGCCGAGGACCTATAACTTAGCCAATACAGAAATAACAATTAATCATTTATTTATTGATTCCGGTCTGTATGTCCAAGCAAAATTAGCACAAAAAGAGGTAACCGCACAGCCTTCAATAATGAGCAAAAACCCATACCACACGGCCAGCTCTTTAAATAAGGCCCCAAAAAATGAAATGTGTAAACATTCCCCCCACACTACAAACAAACTGACGTGAACACTTTATGATAACATAAAAACGATGAACTATTCAACAAAGACAACTAATGACAAAGGCTCCTGACTTGGGACAGGCACACATAAGTGTGGCGGGGTTATACGTTTTTTGAGATCTCAACCCTGCCCCTATACCCTTATCACTGGCAGAACGAATATAAACAACAATAGACACATAGTAAAAGTCAGGATGGAAAAACAATTAATTCGATAAGTACAGTACTATAGACAAGAGAAAATATAAAATGAAACAAGATCAGAAAGTACAGACTTATGAATGCTCGAAGTTAACTGACAACTAGCTGTAGTTGCTTAATCCACTGACAAATAGATCAGGTTTTCAACACTGAGTTAATCAATAATGTTCATTATCAAAATTCAATATTGTACTGAATAAAATAACTATTTTTATAAAATCGTCAGAAAAAAAAGAATATTTACCGAGTCAATAGTTTCTGAAACTATTTAACGGCTGTGAACTATTTCATATGCTGGGCTTAACGTTTACGTTATGAACTATATAGATTTGAGGAACTTAGATTATTTAGTATAATAAAACACCTATTTATTGGTAATTCGCATAATTGCAAGTTTATTGTGACCCTCAACCCTCACCATTTCCCTCGGCTTTCTCCTCGGGAAATAGAACAATAAATTTGCCATTATCCTCATTAGCAGTTAATGAAAACCTGTTGGGAAAGTTGTTTAATGTGCTGTTTTCAAATATATTTTTTATTTCTTATTGGAAAACTCTCTTATATATAAACGTCAGTCCGGATTTATGCACGAACACTATTTAAAAGGCACTGGCTACGATTACCCGGATTTACCTAGATTGGGTAATAATAACGAAAATTAGGATTACCTGGAAAGACTAAGTACCGGAATACAATTCCGGTTCAGGAACCTATTTCACGGAAAAAAATCGGGTAATCGTAATTTAATTGTTAGAATTACCTGGTCTTATTATTACCCGGAATAGTTGTATGTAAATAAAATATTAAATCTTATTTATTTTTGTTGTTGATTTTTTTACGATTGATGGATGGAAATGTCTAAAAAAAAAAAAAAAATAGTAAAACAAAAGAAACAGCCGAATGGGTTCAGTATGTAAAATTGATGTTCATCTTTATCAAGGATTTATATAGTAATAAATACTATATAAATCCTTGTCTTTATGCATCCATAGTTTGCGATGGATGTTTTTAGTGGAACCATCTTAAATGTGTTGGCCTCAAAGTGCCACCAAAATCCACGTACAGACAGTGCTATGACAAAGGAAAGTAACTTGATAATTTCTTATGTAATTCCATCTTAATATTATTCTTTGTTAATATTTATGAAGTATATTTCATATCTTTTTGATGTATTGATTTAAAATGTATTATCAATTACAAATTGATATATAATAATAATAATAATTCTTTCAATTCTTTGTGTCCAATAATGAAATCCCTAGAACTTCCAGGTAATAATAAGACCAGGTAACTCTTACAAATAAAATTATGATTACCCGATATGTGAAATAGGTTCCTGAACCGGAATTGTATTCCGGCACTTAGTCTCTCAGGTAATCCTAATTTTTTCGTTATTATTACCTTAACCAGGTAATCGTAGCCAGTGCCTTGCAATTTGGTGTGAATGTTTCCACCATAGAGCGTCTTGTCCTTCGTCTGAGAGATACTGGAAGGGTTGCCGACCGTCCGCGATGGGGACGTCCCCGCGTAACGACGCCATGTCAAGACAGGGCTATTTGTCTTGCCCACCTGCGTAATCGCCACTGAAACTGCTTTAAATACGGTAGGCAATCATAATCGCCTAATTAACCCCAAAACTGTGAGAAACCGATTGCGCGAGTTTGGTCTGCGAGCTCGCCGGCCTTACATTGGTTTTCCTCTTACTCGTGCACGTCGTATGGCTCGGTTGGCGGCACATGGTCCCAGACAATTTCCAATGAGGCAATGGAGATGGGTCTTTTTCACAGATGAGTCTTTCGTCCGGACGGTCGACGTCGTGTATACATAGTGACGTCGTGGGGAACGCTTCGCCAACGCTTGCGTTCTTGAGAGGGATAGGTTTGGGGGTGGCTCGCTTATGGTCTGGGGAGGGATATCTCATGGGTTAAAGTTGCCATTGATTGTGATAGCCGGTAATTTATAGCGGACCCGCTGTTAGTTTACCCATGTTTCAATTGGTATTGTGTTAGGAATTTAAAAAACTCCAATTGGAACTGATCTATTGAAGAAATACAATTGCCTTTGTTTACAGGTGAATCCTATTGTTGGACATTTAAACTTCTTATTGTATGACTGGAAGAGAGAAGTCAATCAACCATTGATTAAAACTCCCCAGAAAAAAATTCAACTCATCTTATACATGTATATGTATAGATGTATATGTACATGACCTATAGAAAGAAATAGTGACATTATACTATCATTACCATTGCATAAGGTGCATTGGTACATAATGTGCACACCTCCTCTTGGCCTTGAAATCTCCAGAAAAAAAAATAGTTTGTCTATAATGCCATTTTTAAATCTATTATGGTGAACAATTATTTGCCTCAATTACAAAAAAAAATGTACTAATGCAGACTGGAGTTGTTCTAAAATTTCAACCTCCATACCATCCTCAACACATGTGAGTATTGTTTCCATATCATTAAGCAAATATTAAGATCAAACAGTGACTACTTTTGACAATACTCAAACAACATTTTTTGATTCTATTATGATGGAGTAACCTTTGAAAAAACATAAAAGATCATTAAGCATTGTGGATATATTCATTAAAATTATATGAAGTTTTTTGTAGGAGTTCATGTTATTTGCATTTATTAAAATTTGTACCTTATTTTTTTTTTCCATAATGGTTTTCCTTTTTCTCAATATTCCCTCTAACATGGTTAATGTAATTAGAAACCCTTCATTTGTTAAATGATATTTAAGGGTTAGGGTCATGGTGTTTAATTCCACTTTCAACAATATTTTAGCTATATCGTGGCTGTCAGTTTTATTGGTAAAGGAAACCAGAGTACCCAGAGAAACCACAGACCTGCTGCAAGTCAATGATAAACTTTATCACATAATGTTGTATGGGTATGGAGTACACTTCACCATGTGTAGGATTCAAACTCACAACTTTAGTGGCGATATGCACTATTGCATAGGTAGTTGTAAATCCAACTACCATATGATCATGACCACGTCAGACCCTGAATAATGTTTGATTTTTAGAAAACAATTTAATTAAAAACCAAGTTTTTTGTTTTGTTTTCTCAATACACATATTTAACCATATATCCAGATTATTTGCAACCAGAATGAATCTTATTACTTGTGGCAAATAATTTTCAAAATTAAACTTTTTCCTATTTCTCTAATGTCAAAAATATACTTAAAATGACATTATAAACACAAACTAGTTTTTTCTGGAGATTTTAAGGTCAAGAGGGGGTGCACAATATGCATCAATGCACCTTGTGCAACGGTAATGATAGTATTTCTTTCTATTGGGCATGTACATATACATCAATACATATTATAAGACGAGTTGAATTTTTTTCTGGGGAGTTTTAATCATTGGGTGATTGACTTCTCTCTTCCAGTCATACAATGAGAAGTTTAAATGTCCAACAATAGGATTCACCTGTAAACAAAGGCAATTGTATTTCTTCAATAGATCAGTTCCAATTGGAGTTTTTTAAACTCCTAACACAATACCAATTGAAACATGGGTAAACTAACAGCGGGTCCGCTATAACAGGTGTAAGATATAGGGATGAAATCCTCCAGCTGGTTGCAGTTCCATTTGTGCAACAGCATCACCTAATTTTCCAGGAGGATAACACCTGGCCCCATGTAGCCAGAGTTTGTCAAGATTTTCTCGCCAATCATAACATTAACCCACTCGATTGGCCTCCGTACAGTCCAGATTTGTCCCCAATCGAACATCTGTGGGACGAACTGGACAGGAGAGTAAGGGGACGTCAGAATGTCCCCGCTACTCTCGACCAATTAAGGGCTGCCTTGTTGGAAGAGTGGGATAATATCCCCATGAGAAGGATAAATGCTCTGATGAACTCCATGCACAGGGGAATCAGGGCTGTAACAGATGTGCGAGGGGGGCATATGAGATATTGACGAGTTAATCAATTTCACTTTAACATATTGGGGGGTACTGTTAAATTGGTTTCAACTACTCATGAATTATTGATTAAAATCGAATGAAATTTTTAAAACTTGTTGATTAAATTTGTGTTTTTATCCTTATATATTAATATTGAAAAAAACATTTGAATAAATAATATTAAATCACCTAAAATGTTGACCCTGGGTTTCTATTTCCCTATATATGTACATTTTTGTAAGTGAAAATGGACAATACCTCTATAAAAAATCCAATCTACCTTCATTTCTGTAATGATATGCGAATCTTCATATAGTAATAAGCAATCATGCCAAGTTTTGATGAATTTCCATTTAAAATGTTGGAGTTGTGCATATAAACTTTTTGAATATTCTAAATGAAAAGGGGCAATAACTCCTTCACAAAGTGTCCCATTAAACTGCTGTCTAAATGAAAAGGGGCAATAACTCCTTCACAAAGTGTCCCATTAAACTGCTGTCTAAATGAAAAGGGGCAATAACTCCTTCATAAAGTGTCCCATTAAACTGCTGTCTAAATGAAAAGGGGCAATAACTCCTTCACAAAGTATCCCATTAAACTGTTGTAACGATATTCGATTCTTCATCCAGTAACAAGCAAGCATGCAAAGCTTTGACTGAGGAATTTCTATTTAAAACTAATGTGATGGACAGACAGACTGACAGGACGAAAACAATAGTTCGTCCATGTTTAAGCAGCCGATTATAATTTTAGCTAATATGAAAAACTTTTTTTTTTTTCAATTTTGAATAATGAATACTCTTTTATATTATTTACAGAAAGCTAAGAAGAAAAATCATCAGATGAAATCGAATATTCAAACAGAAAATGATACCAGCCACATTGATCAGGAAATTCATAACTTTGAATTGGACTCTGTAAATTCTGCAATCATAGCCTATGCAGACAAGAGAAGAAAAAGGATCAACTCATTCCTACAACGTCTTTATCAGAAGCGGGAGACGTTCTGGAGAAATTTGATCGACAGCAAACTAGAAAATATAGACTGAAACACAATCTTGTCCATTATCCATAATACATATAATTTGTATTAAACATTGACGATAATTATAATTCTTAAGCATTAATTATCAATAATGGTACCTTTTAAGCATTAATTGTCAATAATTGCAGTTTTTAAGCAACAATTGTTCAAAATTTTAATTTAAAAAAAACAAAACAATTGTATGGTAATTTATGGTAGGTAATTTATATTTTAATCACAAATGTTCTATAATTGTCACTTTTAAACAATAATGTCAATATATTTGTAACTAAACAAATAAAACATAATCTTTCTATTAGCTAACAACTTGATCTTTTAGAAAATTGGTAAGAACCATATTATTGTACTGTTGCAATTGTGAGATCTGGGGTTTCAGCAATAATGGCATTTTGGAAAAGGTACATTTGAAATTTTGCAAATTTATTCTTCACCTAAAAACTACAACTCCAAACTGTATAATATACGGAGAGCTTGGTCCCTTTACCCTTTAGACATAGACATAAAACTTATAAATTTATATCTCGTACTGGGCGAAATTGATTACTGGAAAGGATATTAAACTATCTATTATTTCTTGATGGGTAAATTATGTAGAGAGTATATTAAATGAATGTGGTATTTCATAAAGACATGTATGGCTAAATCAGTATTTCATAAGTGAACAATGACTTAAAAACTCTGTTAAAACTTGTCTCCAAGATCAGTTTTGCAAAAACTGGCATGCAAATATTGATACCAGCTCAAAAACTTTAAATTGTCACCTTTTTAAAAATAAATTTGAATTTCAAAATTAGTATAATATCCTTGATGATAGGGATATATTTACTTTTTGTCACTTTAGGATGAATAATCATAAAGTACCTGTTGATTATATACGATGGAACAACATACCTAGGGAATTCAGAATTTGTCATTTATGTACAGTCCATGGACATTAAGTATTTGTCACCTTCGATTTTTTACTATATATTTCATATAAAACCACATTTAAAAAAAAAATATTTTAAAGCTATCTCAGGGCAGATTTTTATGAAATTTATTTCAAGACATGCAGAATTCTTTGAATTTTATTTGTTTATCTGATAGTAATTTTTGTCTGCATGGTTTTTGTTTTCTGGTGATTTAAAAACAAATGTTGATTTTTCCGTTTTTATTTTTGTTAAAATATATAGCAAATTTGATGTCACAAAACAAAAATTGAAAATAAAGGCAATCTAAGGAAAATCATGCTAAAATAAACAAATAATCTTTAAATATTTCTCTTCTTTTGGTGCAAAAATGATCAAAATCCGTTTAGAAATTACTTCACAATAATTTTTTTGAAAAATGTGGTTTTATATGAAATAAAATTGAGGGTGACGAATACTTATGACCATTGACTGTAACACAGAAGATCTTGGAGACGAGTTCCATTATCTATTAAAATGTGACTATTTCAATGAAAAAAGAAAGACTTGCATAGATAAAAAACTTTTTTTTAAATTATAATATTCTGAAATTTGGTACTTTGATGAATCTGACAAAAAAGTCAAAAATAAAAAATTATGCACTTTTATTAGATTTATAAATAAAAATGTCTGCCCTCATGGCTGAAAAAAATAACTCTCTCTCTCTCTATCATGTTGTAAATATTGTATATAGCTGTTTTGTTATTATATATTGTTGTACATAAATTTGTTATCTGTATACCAATGTATTAACAAAGGTTACCAGAAATAAAGATAGATAAATATATATACATGTATTATATAGTAAAATTCTTCATTAGATCTTTATGCAGATGATTGTACAAAAATGTACATTGTTTGCAAATTGTGATGATATTAAGGACATTGAGAGATGGTACGAGGAAAATGATAAATGACATTAAATCCAATAAAAGAAGAGTTTGAAGATACCAAAAGGGTAATCAGAATCCATAAATCCAAGAAAGACAGACAACACAATAGCCGAAAGAAAAAGGACAAACAACAATCTACAAAACATTACACATAAAACTAAAGATTGAGCAACACGAACCCCACTAAAAACCGTGAGTGAACTAAAGTGCTCTAGAAGGGTAAGTAGTTCCTGCTCCATTAGTGGCACCCGTCGTGTAACTATAGTTACAAACACGGTGAAAAGTCATAAATGAGGAAAGGACTGGAAAGTGTTTATGACAAGTTGGACATATCCCTGGTCATTTGTGACACAGATGTTCTTCAACAGTTAACCAAGTCTTGGTGGCAACCGTTAAATTTTTGAATTGATGACTTCAGCTATACCAATAGGAACCATTGATTCAGTAGCTTCGTTGTTAGCAGCAACCCTCTATCAAGGAAATCCTGATAGTTTGAATGACCATTTTTATCCACTTAAAATGCTTTTCTGAAAGTAAAAATATTTTTGGAAATGCCAGAAAGCAGGATTTTGCATAAATAACCTTTCAGCTCATAAGAGTCGGGGTGATGGCTATGTAACCAAAGACATTTATTTACCAATGCCTCTTCATCAGGACCCAAATTTATGATTGTTGAGACAATTTTCATTAAAGATTTGGTTAATTTCCTCCTCTTATGCCCTGTATTAAATCCTCCTCATGGCAGATTAACTTCATTTTTTACAAATCTGAGTTTCCTCTTCCAAAGAATCATCCCTGTCGAGATTGGTGACATCTGGTTGAGTTTTTATTGCAGAAGATGAAAATGTTCAAAATTTAATGATGACCGATACTAAGTGACACAAAAGCTCATTTTACCTGTGGTCAGTTGAGTTAAAAATATACAGATGTTTATTTTGATAAAATACAAATACAAATGAGAAAATAAAAATATTCTTGTTCCACAGACTTTTAAATTAATTGGCTTTCCAATCTTTTGATTTTAAACATACCTGATGAAGGTTACTCCAGAAACAAATCATGAACACTAATTTTTATATCTATGTTTTTACTGCTTTTTAATCCTTTTAAAAATTGAAATGCAGTATTTGAATGGTGTTTAATGCCACTTTCAACAATATTTTAGTTATATTGTGGTGGTCTGTTTTATTGGTGGAGGAAACCGGAGTACCCTGAGAAAACAACTGAACTGCCGCAAGTCACTGACAAACTATCACATAATGTTACATCGAGTACACCTCGCCCGAGGGGAATTCGAACTCACAACTTTAGTGGTGATAGGCACTGTTTGCATAGGTAGTTGTAAATCCAACTACCATAGCCTCTTATTTGCATTAAATGTTACTAGTCATTGATTGGTTGACTTATTTATTTGATGTACCTTTTACCACATATTGTGTAACTTAAATAATTAAAACTGTCAAAACTTCCCCTGTATATGGTAGGAACAAGGTAGGAGATAAAAAAAAAAGTAAATTTAATCAAAAATATAATTGGTACATTTACATTAAATTTTTTTCTACATGTATTTTATTTACAAAGTATGTACACTTCAAGTTATTTTTATACCATTTCATTTTTGGTTTAAACCCATCTTTGTCTGAAAATATAGTCCATCACCAAGAGTTGATTGCTGAAAATAAACAAAATGAATAACTTATTAATACATATATTTTCTATGGAAAGAAATCACAGAACAAGGCAAAAAATTCTGGTTTTACTGAAAGGGTCAAAGAAAACAGGAAACATTTTTTTAACTGTACTTCGAATCCAAAACTGGGAATACAACAATAAATTATGCATGGAAATAAATCTGAGATTGAGCAAATTTCTACCTGTGTTTGATTCTTTATATTTGATCGAGTTAGCATGAGGGAAGGATTGTGATCCAATTAATTTGTTTACCTTGGGCAATTGTGTGTTTCTCTCATGTCATTACATACATTTCCTTTTCCTAACAGGCAGTCGTCGTGATCATATGGTAGTTGGATTTACAACTACCTATGCAATTAGTGCATATCACCGATAAAGTTCCAATCCCATTCATGGGGAGCACCAGGATTCAACCCCGGGTCTGTATTGCATCTTTTTAGTTTTGGGTTTTGTTTGTCTTCGTCTCGTGTCTTGTGTACCCAGTATTACCAGTGGTTCTTCTTGTCTATTCTTTATTTCAGTTTTCTCTAAAGTTTATTTGTGCAATTGTACCATGTAACAAATAATATAAATTTGTAATTTAGTTGGCAAAGAATTTATAGTTTCAGCATGTCAGAAACAAGAATTACCCACAGCTGATGTATGTGATTTATAAGAACAATATTAAACAAGAAACAGCTTTAATTATAGGAGAATCATCAGTAAATAAAAAAAAGCCCCTCACAGATGAATGCGAGACAAATTGCTCCAGAGTTGATTCAATCAATAGGTCTGTGAGCTCTTCTAAATGTACCAAATTTGGAATTCAAATCATTTGAAAAACATTTGTTCCATGTCACAGGTTTTTTTCTTCTGGTTCAACAAATATATGTTTACTATATTTTATATTATTTTCAAAAAAATAATAGTGAATTGAGAGTCTTCATCGATATTTACTGAAGTAAGAATTAAAACATTTTAAAATCTTTATAATTGTTCTTCTGGTTCCAGGAATGTATTGTTATTGTTGTCAGGTATTTTTCCAAGAAAAATATGTGAGAGTCTTCCAGGATATTTTCAAAAGTTGGAATCCTATTGTTCTATGTGACAGCTAATGCTCAACTTCTGGTTCTAGACATTGAGAAACTTCTGGTTCTAGACATTGAGAAACGTTCTAGACATTGAGAAACTTCTGGTTCTAGACATTGAGAAACTTCTGGTTCTGACATTGAGAAACTTCCAGTTCTAGACATTGAGAAATGACAGTTTAAGCAGTGATGGTCAACAATTCCACCAATATCAACAAAACGAACAATCACCTCTCATCTCAAATGACTGAACATAAAAAAGACCATGACATGTGATGTTAGACATCCAGGTCCTGTTGTTGTGCTCATTCTACAAAGACATGGTTGTAAAAGCCTGTACTCATTGCTTTTTAAATGCAGGTTTGGTTTTGGTGTTTAATACCACTTTCAACAATATTTCAGTTATATCGTGGCGGTCAGTTTTATTGGTGGAGGTCCGAGAAAACCGGAGTAACCAGAGAAAACCATCGATCTTTCAAGTCACAGACAAACTTTATCACATATTGTTGTATCGAGTACACCTCGCCTTAGACTTTAGTGGGGTTCGAACTCATAATGTTAGTGGTGATAGGCAATTTAACTACCATACAATCACGATCACGATCTTGACGACCCTTTAAATGTGGGTATTGATCTTTTCAAAATAATGTTTTGTTTAAATCTTGATTAATTCATCCTACCTTATTTATTTCTCTATGCTTGTCTTTGCTAACAATTTCTTCTAAAATTTCCCCATCTCCTTTTACAAGTCTAAAAATATAAATATTCATCAACTAGTCTAAAAATATAAATATCCATAACTAGTCTAAAATATGAATATTCATAACAACAAAATCAGAAGTTCACTGGAATTAATATTTACCTTTTATTGTTTTTAATATTGTTCTGTGGTTTCTTACCAATAGCTTACACATACAAATACAGTGAAATATGTCTACAACTAATGTCTTTGGGACCAACCTATATGTGCATGGAATAGACATGTGATTGATATATACAGGTTAACTTAACAAACATTTCCTACACTGGGACTTTTTTTTAAAGTTTTGTATATACAGGATTCCGGTATATTCAGGGATCCATTTAGACAAATTTCACTGTACAATGCAGTCCTCGAAAAGAAAATTTGAATTTACAAGTCTGAATCAAATTCTTGAATTTATTATTATATTATATACATGTAGTTCTAATTAAAAACTGAAAAATTTACTGGTCCAAACAAAGTTTTACTGGTTTTGGGCTCATTGTGAGGACTGCTGTGGATGTCCAATCCAACCTTGTATCCCAGACAACAGGACCAATGACTGTACTTGGAAATGGCCAAGTATTTGAGTAATCCTTGTTAAATCCTTCCTACGAACAGACCAAGTTCCCCTCCTTCAGGCATAGGTGATCTTAGCCGATTTTGACTATCCTCTTTAGACCCTTTGGTCTGCTAGCTCCCAAAGACTTTTATTTATTTTGCTTGCCAATCAAAGAGTGTACCAGATGAAAGATATTCCAGAAACTCTGATGGAAATAGCTCGTAAAATGTTCAGATAACAATGCTTTATTTACGTCATTTGTATTTATTCAGGTATACTGATGTCTACGATTTCCATACTCGACGATGATTTTGTCATTCTGCCAACCCCTTCTGGAACACCTGAGTTCATCCCTGGTTTTAGTGGGGTTCATGTTACTAAATCTTTATTTTTTGTGTGTAGTGTTTTGTAGATCATGGCTTTTTCTTTAGGCCATTGTATTGTCTGTCCTTCTTTGACCATACATAACCCTCTATAGGTCTATAAATAGAAACAAGAAGTACCTATTTCTACCAGTTTCAGGATCGTACATAGTCCTCTATAGGTCTA
>MJUT01052669.1:299696-328157 GCA_002080005.1 Gigantidas platifrons | reverse complement strand
ATTATTTATTTGGCATTGTAGAAAAAAAAATGAATCTCATCATCTAATACTTTACAAGTTTTACAGAGTCTTTGGTGTCTGGGAATTTTCTTGTATCTACCTAGTTCAATTTCTAATGGATGATCACTCGTTCTAAATTTAGTTAAAAGCTGTCGATATATATAATATATAATAAGTATTTTTATTATATATAATTATTTACTATATAATTGTGAGAAAATGCAATTAATAGACGGGGTGTGTCGGAAGCACCGTCCCTTGGTGTTTTTGCAGGTTTACTGCTTGTTAAGGAATATGCAACATATGTAAAGCTTCACACTGGATGTGAGATACAGGGGACAAACCCTAAACTATGTCCTTTTTCTTTTGTGTGTATGTCTCATTTATCAATCATAAATGTTTGTATTGTTAATGAAGCCTCATGTGGGCCCTATGATTATGCAATAAAATGTATTCTATTCTAGTCTATACCAGAATACATTCTTACCACTCTGTTGTAGTGTTGAATATATATTTGGATTAAAATTTAAAGTGACTTGTCTTATGTATATAATATACTTCATAAATAATTTCATAGTACTTGGGGTTCGAGTTGTCCCATATTTGGTCCGAGATTATCTGGTACGAGTTGTCCGCGGTCCGAGTTTCTGAAGTGACCTGCACCCATTTAAAAATATGAAAAAACGAAACTAATTTCTTTAAAAAATCATAATATTGAGAGGAAAATACTCAAATTCAATACATATGTAGTTTTTATTAAGAATTAAGTATTCAATATTAATAGAACCAGATACAAAAAATTGATATTTTGTTTTAAAAAATATAATTCGTTTTCATCATAATTTTGCCAATTGTAATTTCCCTAGCAGCGGAAGTAGATTTTAGCGTCAAAATGGATATATTGGTTGCCATCCAAACGTTTTCTATGAATTAAATGTTGACAACTTATTTAACATGACTGCTATTGACACAAATCGGGCTTTCAATGCATTTGAAAAGCAATTAAGGACGCTTTGCTTAAAGGAATTTCCATGCGGAGGTGGAACATGGGTATGCACAATCAATGTTAAATGACCATTTCAATCATCACGACAGCGGACAGGCGAGCGACGCGAATGCAATCTCAAAACGCTCCCTACATGGATCGACTATAAGCTTGTTTTCCTCATTGTCCGCAAACGTAGATATAAATTACTGTCTTCCAATCAAAGTATACTACCGTATTTGTACTCTTAGACATGTCAGTCAGAATCGAAATAATTCATGGAAGCCAGAATGTGTTTTGAGTTTTATTTAATATGTGTTAGCGGATATTAATATTTCTTAATTAAGAGCAGGTGGGACCTAAGGCTGAGGCCAGTGAGGGTTCCATGTCCATTTGCCATAATAATTATATATAAATGATGATGTTATTTTCCACTTACATGTACACATTTATTCCAATTTTCATGTTTTAATAAAAATAGAGACATAAAATATATTATCTACCTTCTACATCTACAAGCTTACATCGAAAGTGCATAATTTCAGAACCAAATCCATCAATTAATGAAAATAAAGAGATCAAACATAAAATAATCCCCAATCAATAATTGTAATAATGAAATCAACGAACAATCATTAATTTCAAAGACAATTAAGCATTTCAAACAATCTACCTAATAATTGCTTGAAAAGAACTTAACTAATTTCCAAAGCTCATATTTTTTCTTTAAATTAATACTTTTTTTATATCATTACTGTTAATCATGTCAAAAAAAAGAAATACCCCACTTTTTCCAAAATCATTTGACCAAGATTGCCCCAAGGTGAAGGGGAATGGAAGTGGGGTCTCATCGCAGCTCATGAAAAATGCTCTCTGCTGATCACAGCTCGTGAGAAAAATATGACGCTCAAATTAATAATTGATCAAGTATTGTGGACAACAAACACTTGACACTATTAATAAAAATACCACAGTCAATGGTAAGAAAATTGTCAATATGAAATATAAAACAAGAGAAGGCTTCCAATGCAAAAATGATATATTGCATTGCAGACAACTATACATTGACACAAGGAACTTTTGTCATGCATGGCTGATTATCTTGTGTGTGAATTGCCCATGATTGTGCTGTCTTCACTGAATATCTACATACAAGAGATTCAAGTAAAAATAAATATAAAAAAGATATTGCATTTTTATATGTTGTTCTATTTTTATTCAACAAAAAAGTATATATTTTATTTTAATGAGGAAAAGCCTTTTTTTATTTACTTTATTTTAATTTCATATGTAGATATTCGGTTGCGGATAGGACCTTTCTTTAATATACCTCAGACAATCACGCAATATGCACTACAGTGAAGAGCACAAAAGTATGTTGGTCAAGGAATATTTATATAAAAGATTCTTGATTTATTTAAGAATAAATTTGCTTCTCTTTTTTAGAGAGAATCAAAAACAAAGAATCTTAAACTCTTGAAGTCCAAGGATAACGTAGAAAGCAAATACTCAGTAACATTGAAAGGTACGTATAAAAATTAATAGATATTCATGATATCAGTGTTAATTGTTCAGACCAGTTTAATGTAATATTGCACAATTTTCAATAAATGTATATGTCACTTGGTATGATCTCTTATCAATGTTAAGATTTTATTATATAGACATGAGTTTAAGTTATATGGACAAGGGTTTGAATTTTATGGACATGAGTTTAAGTTATATCAACATGAGTTTAAGTTATATGGACACAAGTTTAAATAATATGATTTTGAGTTTAAATTATATGGACATGAGTATAAATTATATGAACATAGTTTAAAGTATATGGACATGAGTTTAAGTTATATATATATATAACTTAAACTCATGTTGAATTATTTATTGTACCTGATGATCTGCTATATAAAATGTGATTGAAGTTCCAGAATTCTGTTTAAATTTGTATTATATATATATATATATGTATATACATGGGTTTAGATTATATAAACATGAGTGTAAATGGTATGGACATGAATTTAAGTTGTATGGACATAGGCTTAAATTATATGGACATGAGTTTAGATTACATGGACATGGGTTTAAATTTTATGGACATGAGCTTAAGTTATATAGACATGAGTTTAAGTTATATGGACATGAGTTTAAGTTATATGGACAAGGGTTTAAATTTTATGGACATGAGTTTACGTTATATGGACAAGGGTTTAAATTACATAGATATGGGTTTAAATTATATGGACATGAGTTTAAATTATATGGACATGGGTTTAAGCTATATGAACAAAGGTTTAAATTATATGGACATGAGTTTAAGTTATATGGACATGGGTTTAAATTTTATGGACATGAGTTTAAGATATATAGACATGAGTTTAAATTTATGGACATGAGTTTAAGTTATTTAAGGATTGATCGCAATTTTGTTCCGTTCATGAAGAAATAACCTCGCAAGGGTGTATACAACCTGATTGAGGTTATTTCGAATGAACTGAACAAATAATTTCGATCAATCCTTATATTAATTCAAACATTTTCTGTTATGATATTCAAAGATATATTTATTTTTTCAAAATAAGGCAAACATCGGAAATAATTTAAATAACTCCAAAGGTGCCACATTTAAAGAAAATCACCTGATGACAACAACACGCGACGCCTGGAGAACGACGTTTATTTTTAGATTCTGTTCATTGACAAATAACCTCATCTTTTTAAACCAATCAAAACACGTATAAAATGACATGTGACTTTAAGCTTAATTTATATGGACATGGGTTTAAATTTTATGGACATGAGTTTTAAGTTATATGGACATGGGTTTAAATTTTATGGACATAAGCTTAAGCTATATGGATATGAGTTTTAAGTTATATAGACATGAGTTTAATTTATATGGACATGAGTTTAAATTAGGTATATGGATATGAGTTTAAATTAGGTATATGGACATGAATTTAAATTATATAGACATGAGTTTAAGTTATATAGACACGAGTTTAAATTATATGGACATGACTTTAAATTATTTGGACATCAGTTTAAGTTATATATGCACATGGTTTAAATTATATGGACATGAGTGCAAATGATGTGGACATGAGTATAAATAGTGTGGACACGAGTTTAAATTGCATGTACATGACTTTTATCAATTGTGTGGACATGACTTTAAATTGCATGGACATGAATTTAAGTTATATAGACATGACTTTAAATTCCATGGACATGAGTTAAAATTATATGGACATCACTTTAAATTATACTAACATAAGTTTATATTATATATACTTGAGTTTTAATTATATGGAAACAAGTTTAAAAAAAGGATATTGACATACAACAAATTTTATTGTTTTTCCTTTTAAATGTTAACAGATTTTGGAGCCTCACATGAAAAGACAGAAACTCTACAGGAGTATGTTTCCTCAAAGCATTCTCCATGGCACTTGGATTACAGCTGGAGTGAAGAAGCCAAACAGTTAAGAGAAATAGCTGTCAAATCACCATGGCTGATTGATGATAACTTTATACTTAGTCATTTTAAAACACTTAGAATAGTTGACAAAAATGTAAGCTATATAGGGTTAAAACAAATGGTTACTTCTGCTTTTTGACAATCTGATTAGAATGCTACCTTTTACTGATATGACGTGTCATGGGAGATTTGAAGAAACCCCATTACGAGTCACGTTTGAATGACTTTTATGTCATGCATGACCTTTGTCGTTTAATGAAAATAGTAATTCTGTGACTATGAAAATGTTATAATTTAACACTGAAGTGCTTTGTTTGCTACAAGCAATCTGATTGGCCAAAAAAGGTCATAACCCTTATTTATTATATCTTAAATAAATATTCATGACTTGGGATCACTCACATATGACAGGTAATGGAGTTTCTTCAGATCTCTTGTGCTAAGACATCAAAGGGGAGCAAGTGAGAAATATGGTAGATGGTAGAAAGATAGCATTTTCTCAATCTAATTAATATTAGATCTCTCACTTTGCTCTTGTTTATTTATATTTCGCACGTGTGAGATCTAACGCAAGCCTGTAGACATCACATTCTGGTGATCTAGGGTCAAGCAAAATATTGTCCATTCAAATGATCGCTTACGAGATCTTGAAAGTGGATTTATGCAAGGGACGTAACTCTAGGTGCTAATGAATTATGCAAGAAATCCATTCAGAATTCTTCCAATGTTATCTATATCGACTATGTCGGAGCCCGATTGTTCCGACACAACTGTTTACATTTCCGGAGACAAGAAGACGTCTTCAGGTGAAAATTCATAATTTACGGCACAAATCAATGGCAATTAGAAGCCCTCTCACGCCTAGGCGTATTTATTACAAATCAAATATATGTGTGCTTATTATGTGTGATATCAGAGAACGATTTTGATTGGCTGTTCTGAGGGTCGTTACCTTTATTTACATCTCATTACATATGCATGACCATAGGTCACCAGAATGCGATGTCTACAGGCTTGCGTTAGATCTCCCACGCGCGAAATATAAATAAACAAGAGCAAAGTGAGAGATCTAATTTTAATTAGATTGGCATTTTCTGACAGCATCATTTTGCTTTCTAGTTCTTTGACTTTGTTCATGTATCAATGCTTGACAGAATATTCTTTTTATATAAATATAGAACAATTAATCAAGATTTTCGATTATCAAAAAAAAAAAATTCACCAGTGAGAGAACAAAGATAAATTAATTTTAGAGTCACATGTCATTTATACATGTTTTTATTGGTTTAAAAAGTTGAGGTTATTTGTCAATGAACGGAATCTAAAGTCATCAGGTGATTTTCTTTAAATGAGGTACCTTTGGGGTTATTTAAATTTATTTCCGATTATTTGCCTTATTTTGAAAAAATAAATATATTTTTCAATATCATAACAAAAAAAGTTTGAATTAATTTATAAGGATTGATCGAAATTATTTGTTCGGTTTATTTGAAATAACCTCAATCAGGTTGTACACACCTTTGCATAACCCACTACGTGGGTTACACGGTGTGTACAACCTGATGGAGGTTATTTCTTCATGAACCGAACAAAAATTGTGATTAATCCTTAAATATTAGTGCTCTTAGTCACAAGTGAAATATTTTTTTGATAATGGAATATCAGTATCAGTTATGGTGTTTATTATATAGACTTGTTAAAAACAAACAAACTATGTTGTCATTAGCAACCTGCATAGATGTTGTAATTGTGACACCTTTTGAAAAGATATGTTGTGGTGTCACGATAATCAGTTGTTTTAAGGAGAGATTTTGTTATTTCATCAATATGATAAATGGTTTTTATTTTATTTATAGTAAAATTACTGAATATTAGAATTAGCTCACTGAATTAGACATTTATATTTTTATTGAAGAGAGGATTTTCTTTATTAGGGCTTGTATATAAAGAGAATTGTTGAGTCAATTTGAATTGTTCAACTTCAGTTGTTAAAAAAGAAGACAAAAAATCTTTCTGTAAAAAAATAATTCACCAGCTTAAAAAATACAGACAATTTCAAGAAAATTTATCCTTTTTTAATTCAATAGATATATAATCCTAGGAATTGTGTTATACTGGTATATATATATATATTTGTTTATCCTATAATATTTTGAAACATTTTTCTTGATATTTTGAAGAATTCTAACAATCATATTTTTACTGGGGCCATCGTGGTTGTGATATGGTAGTTGGATTTATAACTACCTATGCAATCAGTGCCTATCACCACTAACGTAAGTTCGAATCCCCGTCCAGGTGAGGTGTACTCAATACAATTATGTGATAGAGTTTGTCAGTGACTTGCGACATGTCAGTGGTTTTCACCGGGTACTTCGGTTTCCTACACGAATAAGAGGGTGTGTCGGGGGTAGAATAGGCACCAGGTTTCTCCGTCCTAGAGGCACTAGTCATCTAAAAGGGGTCAACCCTGCGGGAACCCCGGGGTATAGAAATGGGACCGAGACCTTCTTCGGCTTGAAGGGGCGTCCGTCGGTTGTGCGGGATGTATAAATTGACAACCAACCCGTCCTTCGGATGAGACGTAAATAAAACCGAGGTCCCGTGTTGAGAGATTGCCACCCTCTTCGCACGTTAAAGAACCCAGTGTAACAGCTCATGATGAGCATTATGCTCATGATGAGTGGTCTATAGGAGACCTGTTGCACTGGCAAAATTATCCGTCCCTACCCATCACATTTCCTTGTTTCGAGTCTCGTGGCGTTTAAATTATTCTTGTCCTGAACATAGCTGAAAAATTGCTCGCTGGACGTTAAACATCAATCAATCAATCCACCTACACGAATAAAAATTACCGCCATGATATAACTGAAATATGGTGAAAGTGGCGTTTAATACCTTAACTCTTTTATCTATTACTTTATTAATATTTCCTGTATTTTCCAGGTTGCAGAAGTTGACAGAGAATTGTTGAAATTTAAGAACTTAGAGGAACTGACTTTGAGTGCCAACAAACTTATAACAGTAAATTCCAAAAATCTTCCTTTATCATTAAAGGTATCTATTACAAAATAATCTTTATGCCAAGGTTACATAGCAACATTTTCCAAATTTGTTCAAGAATTAAAAGCAGACAGGCTGATTACAGAAGCTGCTATGAGTACTTTTATTGAACATTTTATATAACCACATCAGAGATGTAATGGTTAGCATGCTCGTCTCGAGTGTGGTAGATCGTGGGTTGAAGCACATCAGAGATGTAATGGTTAGCATGCTCATCTCGAGTGTGGTAGATCGTGGGTTGAAGCACATCAGAGATGTAATGGTTAGCATGCTCGTCTCGAGTGTGGTAGATCGTGGGTTGAAGCACATCAGAGATGTAATGGTTAGCATGCTCTTCTCGAGTGTGGTAGATCGTGGGTTGAAGCACATCAGAGATGTAATGGTTAGCATGCTCGTCTCGAGTGTGGTAGATTGTGGGTTGAAGCACATCAGAGATGTAATGGTTAGCATGCTCGTCTCGAGTGTGGTAGATCGTGGGTTGAAGCACATCAGAGATGTAATGGTTAGCATGCTCGTCTTGAGTGTGGTAGATCATGGGTTGAAGCACATCAGAGATGTAATGGTTAGCATGCTCGTCTCGAGTGCAGTAGATCGTGTGTTGAAGCCTCAATCAGGACATTTGTTGCCTCTCTGCTAATCACACAGCATTAAGGAGAAAGAGCAAAGACTAAATGGCTCGGAATCAGGCTAATGTGTCCAAATGGGGCAATATGTCTATCTGTGGACTATTGTTTCAGTGAACTAGTGCTATAAAAATCCAACAATGTATGTTGATCTTGTATAAAGCAGACCTCATCATCTTGAAAATTAACTTGTTCTCTCCATGAGATAGCTGAAAATTGCTGAGTTGGTGTTAAACAACAATCACTCACTCACATTACTCACGTAACACACTGAAGTAACATTCGCCGGTACACCTCCATTTACATACTCTAGCTACAACACTGATGACTACCAGACATTTGTATACCCCCGCAAACAAAGTTTGGGGGGGTATATAGGAATCACCCTGTCCGTCCGTCCATGTACCTTGTAAGCGCAACTCCTCCTAAGCGGCTTATTGGATTTTTATGAAACTTTACACACTTGTAGTACACTACCTGCGGATGTGCATGAAGGAATATGGTTGCTGTCCAAAATTTAAAAGGGGAGATAATTCAACTTATACTGTCCGTCCGTCCATATACCTTGCAAGCGCAACTCTTCCTAAACGGCTAATTGGATTTTTATAAAACTTTACACACTTGTAGTACACTACCTGCAGATGTGCATGAAGGAATATGGTTGCTGTCCAAAATTTAAAAGAGGAGATAATTCAACTTATACTTTCACGAAAAAGGGGGGGGGGCATGTACCTTGTAAGCGCAACTCCTGCTAAACTGCAAGCAGGGGGTATCACTCAGTGAGGTCACTCACAGTTCTAGTCGAATTATGAAACCAATGACAGTATTCTATGTATAAGAAAGCAAAAAGTTTTTACAAGGATTCTTTAATTTAATGTTTCTGTATTTTCAGGTGCTTGAACTGTGTGCCAATCAAATAAGTGATTTGTCAGCATTGTGTGTCCGACCACCATTACTTATACATCTAGGTCTTGGTATGAACAAAGTTTCATTCATGGGAGATTACCTAACAGGAGACTATTGGTATTATAAGTTTTTGAATTAAATGTATTTGAAATTACCTCCCTTTTGAGAAAAATGATCTCCCTTTATCATAAAAATATTACACCTATGTTCAGAAACATCATTTTCAGCAGAAATTTTGACTAAGTTTTTTTCTTCACATTTCTAATAGGTTATTCCTTAGATTTAAAGGTTTTAAATCTTGATTACTTCAACACTTATACAATACTATTGAACTTAATTAAAATTAGATGTTAGTTAGATCTTCTTGATTGTTTATCTAGTAATCCACTTATATGAAACGACATTTAAAGTCTTAATATATTGAACAGTATTACTTTTAATTAAAACAACACAGCCTCCAAATGTTAATGACTTTATACCAGATGTTACTGTTATATGATGATGTTAATTCATATTATTATCTTAGTAAAGTTTAATTTCTGTAATAGACTGTAAATAAAATAAATCTGTTGTTTTTGTAGTATAATTAATATGTTTGTTATATATTTTAGGCCACAACTTCTGTCACTGGATTTAAGTCATAATAATCTAAGTGATTTATTGGATGTTATCAGAAAACTTGGAACGTTACCAAAGTTACGGAACTTGATATTACAAGGAAATCCTTTAGCTGTAAGTTAAGTTTTCTGCTATTCTCTCAAACAGTTAACCGCATCGGTGGCGTAATGGTTAGCGTGCTTGCCTCTAGTGCGGTAGATTGTGGGTTCGAGCCCCGGTCAGGTCAAACCAAAGACTATAAAATTGGTATTTGTTGCTTCTCCACTAAGCATGCAGCATTAAGGAGTGAGGACAAAGACTGGTTGGCTAGGAATCAGAATAATGTGTGTGAATGGAGCGACATGTCTATCCACAGACTGTTGTTTCAGTGAACTAGCACTATAAAAGCGGACCTCATCATCATATCATTGTTCTCACTATGATATAGCTACATAATTCCTTTGTCAGAATTTCACCCACATCTCTGCCTTTTTATGTTAACCTTCTTTTCTACCTCTCTTATAGGGTTTACAATTTACAGTTTCAATTTTCTTTTTTTTTTCTTCAAATTTAGCTTGGTGAAATATTGGACAAAAGCATTGTCCACCATCTTATTGTCCATAATTCCAATTTACTCAACTTTTACTGCGATCTGTTTTCTTTTAAATCTTAAGTGAATGTTAGCCATGAGGCAAACCTCTCCTTCAGATATGGCAGAGATGATAGTTTATACTCTAGAGGAATAATACAGCCTCTGTTATGTGAATGTTAGCCATGAGGCAAACCTTTCCTTCAGGTGTGTCAAAGGTGATAGTTTATATGCTAGAGGAATAATACAGCCTCTGTTATGTGAATGTTAGCCATGAGGCAAACCTCTCCTTCAGGTGTGGCAAAGGTGATAGTTTATACTCTAGAGGAATAATACAGCCTCTGTTATGCAAATGTAAGCCATGAGGCAAACCTCTCCTTTAGGTGTGGCAGAGATGATAGTTTATACTCTAGAGGAATAATACAGCCTCTGTTATGTGAATGTTAGCCATGAGGCAAACCTCTCCTTCAGGTGTGGCAGAGATGATAGTTTATACTCTAGAGGAATAATACAGCATATGTTATGTGGATGTTAGCCATGATGCAAACCTTTCCTTCAGGTGTGATAGAGATGATAGTTTATACTCTAGAGGAATAATACAGCCTCTGTTATGTGAATGTTAGCCATGAGGCAAACCTCTCCTTTAGGTGTGACAGAGATGATAGTTTATACTCTAGAGGAATAATACAGCCTCTGTTCTGATGCAAATGTTAGCCATGAGGCAAACCTCTCCTTCAGGTGTGATAGAGATGATAGTTTATATTCTAGAGGAATAATACAGCCTCTGTTATGTGAATGTTAGCCATGAGGCAAACCTCTCCTTCAGGTGTGGCAGAGATGATAGTTTATACTCTAGAGGAATAATACAGCCTCTGTTATGTGAATGTTAGCCATGAGGCAAACCTCTCCTTCAGGTGTGATAGAGATGATAGTTTATACTCTAGAGGAATAATACACTGAAGTTATGAGTTCGAATCATGGCGAGGTGTACTCGATAAAACATTATGTGAGAAAGTTTGTCAGTAAATTATGACAGGTCGGTTGTTTTCTCTGGGTAATCTGGTTTTCTCCACCAATAAAACTAACTATGATATAACTGAAATATTGTTGAAAGTGGCATTAAACACCATAACCCTAACCCATAATATATTTATTTTTAGTAAGCATTTTGTTTGTGAATATTTGATTTCGTTTTGAATATTACTTACTATTATCTGATACCAAATTTAATATAATTTTTTTTTATTTCAGCTGATTGCGGGTTACCGTGGTTACACTATAGATAGTTTACGAAAATTAAATATTTTAGATGATATAATGATTTCTGCTGATGAAAAACATCATTACAAAGGATTAGCCAGAAGAAGAGGTAAGTACTATATACTGTAACACGTTTTTAATTTTGTAGTCATTAAGTGTTTATTTAGCGTGTTCGCCACGAGTGTGGTAGCTAGTGGGTTCAAGCCCTGATCGGGTCAAACTAAAGACTACAACATTGGTATTTGTTGCTTCTCTGCTAATCATGGTGTGTTAAGGAGAAAGAGCAAAGGGTTACTCGTAATCAGGATAATGTGTCTGAGTGGGGCGACATGTCTATCCACGTAGTGTTGTTTCAGGGAGCTAGCACTATAAAAATCAAACTAAGCGTGTTGAGACATCTCATTATATCTTTAGATGCAGTGATAGTGTGCTACTACAGTTTTACATTTTACTTGTAGAGTATATTCTAGATGAGGCTAAAGTGACTTTAGAAGTTGGTAACATTAAAGGAGTTCCAATGCCAGAAGAAGTAAAGGTCAGTTCACTGTTAAACTCATCATGTTGCACATTTCCATTCGAAGAAATTTTCTCTGTCCATATGTTAGGATACACCTTACAATGCTAAGGGTTAGGGTTTTTGTGTTCTGTGTCACTTTCAACAATATTTCAGTTATATCGTGGCAGTCAGTTTTATTGGTGGAGGAAACTGGGATACCCAGAGAATACCACCGACCTGCCACAAGTCACTGTGACAAACTTAATCACCTAGAGTCGTATCGAGTACACTTCGTCATGAGTGAGATTCGAACTCACAATGTTAGTGCTGATAGGCACTGATTGCATGGGTAATTGTAAATCCAACTACCATACGATCACAACCATGATGGTATAAGATTTGTATCTTCAAATTTTGTTAATGAGTTGTTATATTTTAAACTGTAAAAATTTAACTTCATCTTTTCTCTGTACTTCGCATGCTATTAATGTAGTAGATTTTAATTTTTCTACTATTAATTTTTAAAAATTGTCATATTGAAGTTGTTGCTGTCTTTATGTATATGAAATACCTTTTTAACTTTGGAAGTAATTTTGGAAAAGTTATCTTATTTTTGGATAATTAAATTGAATAATACAGGGTTTCTGCTATGCTCAGACATGTTCAGGACAATTGTCCTAAAACCAGCATTAACTATCAGTCATGCCTTAATAATGCAACCAAAAAAATGTCCTATAAGTTTTTAAAATTTAGGCCATTTCGAAAATCTTTAGGTCAATGACCTAAAAATTGCCCTGAAACCCTGATAATATTACAGTACTATGTGGATACTTCAGACTATTTGAATAGTCTGTTAATCAAAATGAAATATCTAGCCCCTTTGACTTCTACATACGGAGGTTAAATAGTATGTGGCCAACCACATCTGTGCTGTAATCATTTGTGTTTGTAGATCGTAGGTTCGTGCCCCGGTCGTGTCAAACCAAATACTATAAAATTTGTATTTGTTGCTTCTCCACTAAGCACACAGTATGAAGGAGAAAGAGCAAAGACTTTTTGGCTCGGAATCAGGATAATGTGTCCGAGTGGGGTGACATGTCTATCCGTGGACAGTTGTTTCAGTGAGCTATCACAATAAAAATCCAGCTAAGCGTGTTGGTTTAAGCAGACTTCATCATCATTTTATTGAAAATGAACTTGTTCTCGCCATGATATAGCTGAAAAATTGCTGAGTTGGCTTTAAGCAACAATCACTCACTCAACAGTATGGCTACCTGAAAACTGGTATCAGATAATAGTTACTATGACAAAAACATATAACATATCTGTAACAAAGTCGACAAGGGGAAATATATGATGTCAATCAGACAAGTTTATATTTAATAGAATCCAGAAGAACAGCCAGAATTTCCTATCATTGAAAGAAAATATTTTGTCCAGTTTATGTTCCTTGAAGAAACTGTCAGTAAAACAGAAGTTATCCAGATTAGTCAAGATGAGTTAGCTGGAATGGTCGGGCTAGGTGGAATTTCTCCAATGCCAAGTGTTGACCAATCAACATATTCAGCAATGCCGGTAAGATTGGATGAAAAAAAATATATACCATAGTATATGTTATGTTATGTTAATCTTGGTTTGACTGAAATTTCGGTTAAAGTAATATGAAAGGCAAATATCATGGAATTTTTTGATTAAATATTTTCACTTATTATGTCACTTAATTTTAACTGAAATCAACTGCATAACATTAAAAATCTGCTCAAAAGCAGATTTTAAGAGCAAATCGCAAAATATTTGACAGCAGATAATTCTGTCATCCTGGATATAATGCAAATGATATGCACGTGACCCTAGATTTGAACTTTTTTGGGGAGATTATCGCTTATGCGCACTGCAGTTGATGAAAAAAAATACATATAAATATTCCGTGTGTACCACATAAGAATGATTGCAAAAAAAATTGGTTCACAGGTCATGAAACAGACAGATTCCTCAATAATCATTGTCAGGAATGTGTGCATGCCTACCTCAGCATCCATGATTGTTTATCTTTTCTTCATGAGGTCATGATCGGCAATCATCGGAACAAAACAACCAAAAGTTAATCAGTCTCCACAACAATGGCGAGGACGATAAACATGCACACGAATTTGCAGATTTCTAGTTGTTGGGCACATATTTCGACTTGAAACATGCATGAATAGCTTAGTAAAGGTACCGCCGTATTCCAAATTGAATTTTCAGGGAAAAATTTTCTTCACCCAAAACTGGTGTAATATTACTTTAAGTCAAAATTTTTCGGAAGTCCTGTTTTAAACGTAGCGCTTTTCAACTTAATTTACTCCTCTTTTCTTAAAATTTGTTGTGTTGAAATTATCGGGTGTTTTGAAGTAGCCTTTTTTTTAATTACAACTCTTTTCTCTTAATGCTGAAAGTTTATTGGAGAACCATCAAATACCATTTTAAAGTCTATTTTGATTGAACTTGAACTGAACACATGATCAGGATCTGATCATGACAAATAATGCTTTTTGAAATTCAAGAGATGAAAGTGGCCATTTTGTTTTTGGATGGAGTCAATATTGCTAGGTCATATCTATCACATGATCAATAATGACTCCATCACAGGTCATACTGTCAAAAATAATCGCAGGTCACGTGATCCAAAAGAGCCAATAGGAAACGAAAACATATGTGTGCGATGCATATTATTGAGGTATAATAATATTAGTTAAATTTGTTAACAATACATTCATGTATACAATGTATAAGGATCAGTTTTTGCTATCAGTGAATCTTCTCGTTGACATGTAAATGGTTTAGATGAATTTAGATTCTATGATAATGCCCCTAAATTTATACATATTTAAAAATTCTGTTTTATACATTTTCTGTTAGAAAGTCTCAGATCAGAAAGCTAGTAAGACAATAAAGGGAAAGTTGAAGGTATTACTTTTTTCAACTTTAAGTTTGCATGTTAAAATGGTAAAAAGTAGCACTTTGTTTTATAGATTATAAATGCATGATACCTATTTTTAGCACTAACCCATACCACAGTATAAAGAAAGTAAAAAATAATATTTATAAGGTATATCAAAGAAAGCAGCGAAAATTATTTTCTTAATGTTTCATCAGTAGCACATTAAAATTTATGCATGGAATGAATTTTATTTCAAAATGTACATTTGTACTTTGCATTCACTTGTTAATTTGTATAAATGTTTATTGTACCAATGAAACTGACTGCCATGATATAACTGAAATATTGTTGAAAGTGGTATTAAACACCATAACCATATCCCCCTAACTCTGTTTACCAGCCTTATATCAGTTATGGTTGAATGGCTTGTGATATCAGTTTCTAAATTGTATTTCATGTTTTGTTTTAAATTTAAATTTTATTTTCCTGATATCTGAAAACAAAGATCTACTGAAATGATTATATGGGACTATTGATACAATATAATGAACCCAACAACATTTTGATAATTGATTTAAATGATTTATCATGGTCCAGTGACTGTGTGAATACTGGTTCACATATCATTGAACAATGTTCTCATTTTCATTATAGATTCACAGAGAGAGGTCTTTCATCATGGTGTGCCCTCACTTTTCTTAAAATCTCAAAATAATTACTCAATGACTGACAGTATAATATCTCCTGGGTACATATTTTAAATAGAAAGTTAATAAACAGTAATGGGTACCGTGGTAACACCATAAACAAACAGCAATAATAAGGATTGTGTTTATGGCTTTTTAACACAACTTTCTATAATATTTGTAGAATTCCTGCGTATAATATCATGGCTAATAAAAATAAACATGTGTTGCTACATGGCATCTAATTCTAAAACTAAAGTTCATTCACGCAGTACAGAGATACATATCGGGTTTATAGGCAAGGTGTTGATTGAAGTTAACATTAAACTTGTAGAATTAATTAAAATGTCAAAACATTACACTTTCAACAATATTTCAGTTACCCTCCCCCCATATATATTGTTGTAGTATTTTGTTATTGGTGGTGTAAATGTGAGTACCAGCAATAAGAAGAAAACCAGAGACAAGTCATTGACAAACTTTATCACATCAAGTTGTATCAAGGAATCAATCTCACAACTTTATTTAGTGAAAGGCTTTAATTGCTTAGGTAAACCTAAATTTTAAGATCACTTCTACAACGGCCACCTCCCAACAATACAAAATGTTTAACCCAAAACTTCTAAACACGGTAATGGAAGATGACAGAAGCCAATGGATACCTAGGTCCTGAATTGTGACAGGCACTATAAATGTGACAGGGTTAAATTGCTTAATGGGATCTCAACCCTAATCATTTCTAAATCTCCAGTGGCTAAATTGAAATAAACAAGAAATGTGTATAAACGTGCACAAAAAGGACTATGTACAATAATATATCTTTTTTCATGATTGGTGATTTTCATTTTAATTGAGCAGACAAAACTGAGACATTGTTGTAAATATCGTGCAATATATGTGTTGCTATTGTTGATGTAGACTATTATTGAATTGTTATTCTTAAAGTTTATGTTAGAACACAGATATGTTTATAATATGTCTATCAAATAAACCAGCACAGACATATTTTATTGTAGTTATCCATGTTTATTTACCATAAAAAAAAATCAGTGACAGTGGTGAACATATGCACAACTAAATTAATAACAATGTGCAGTTTGTTATGTTGATTGAATATGACTGTTTTAGACTAGTCCAGCCATTCCTGAAGAAGAAGAAGAAACTGATGTTAGTTTTACAGAAACAGCTAAAAATGTTAATTTTACTACAGAACCAGAAGTTGTAGTAGCTAGAGAGCCCACAAGTATTTATCATTATTTAACATTATCAAAAAATGTCATCTTTTATAAATGTCATATTTATCCAATGTTAAAAACCATTTCAGGTTTTTTTTATTGTTCTTACTTTACAGACTTTTTAAAGCCATAGCCAACTTACATACAAATTTATATTAAAATTTAATTTGATTTTCAAATATGATTTTTATACTTCACAGTTTTGTGGAATACCAAGTCATGATCTGTTGTTTTTGTTCTATAAAGTCTTTTTTATAACGTTTCCCCTAAAGCAAAAAATGTGAAATACAGAATTTATACATAAAAGGTAGACACAGTTCAATTTTTTTATTCTGGAGTTATTGCCTTTTATTAAATAAAATCAGGTTTCTGCTCAATAGCTGAAAATCTACTCATTGAACAATATTTTTTAACATAATAAGTAAAGCTCACACTTTATTATTTTTTTATGATTCCAGAGTTATTCAACAAAATTGACAAATTGTGAATTTTGGGTTTTTGTGCTGAAAATTGGTTTCCTTGGGCCAAATGCTTTGAGATTTTTACACAATTATTTTGTCCACAATGCATAGGACAAGTTTGTTATGTCCTTTTACGGTTCCAGAGTTATGCCCCTGTTATTTTAGCTGGAATTTTAGGTATCTATGCTCTATGGACACATTCTTCCATATTATTTTTATTTATTTTCAAAAGTTTGTTTTACATTCAAGAATTATATTTCTTCACAAATTACTCCCATAGCAAATATGTGTATTTCTACATATAAAGGCACAAAAATACTAATGAATATTCATGCATGAATTTACATTAGATGAGATAAATAAAAGTTAGAGAATACCGAAGGGGCAATCAAAAATGGACACTCCAGAGAAACTGGCAACATAGGGTACACAAGAAGAAGACAAACAAAACAAACACTCAACACAATATGTGTTGGAAACAACTGTACGCAAACAAACACAAATAACGTAAATAAGACATGCACCCTCTTACAAACAAATGGCGGTAAAGCAGAACTCAGCATTGTTTTTGTGCAGAAATCGTAACAGACATCACAACACAGAACTTAGAACGTAAAGACACATAAAAGGACAACACAAAAAACTAAAAAGATGAGCAACACGGACCCCACCAAAAAACCCATGGTGAACTCGGGTGCTCGAAAAGGGTAAGTAGTTCCTGCTTCTTATAAGACACCTGCCATGTTACTCAAATACACAGTCAAGTCTGGTAAGACATATGTGTGTGTGTGGAATTTACTTATCCTTTTATAACATCTTGTTCACAGCTGAATTAGAGAAAGAGCAATCAGTAACTCATTCCACACCTGATCCAAGACAACAGGGTGAGGGTGGTTCTCCTGACAAGGAGAAAGTTAAGGAAGAAGAACCAGAAGTGATAAAAGAGGAGCCAATCAATTCTGGAATGGGTCCTTGGTCTGAGGATATCCAGCTGAACTGGTCACAAGTTGTCATAAGAGATGATTTGTTAGCACTGAGAAACTTCTTCAAACAGGGAATGACTATATCAGTCATGGAAGAAATGGTAATTAATATTAATAAAGAAATAATAAATAAATAACAATTAAGAATCTTATTGAAAACTTTATTCTTTAATTCATTAATAAAACCAAATGAAGCAGTTAATTTTTGATAGTTTTTATATTTCTTCTTTTTTCTAAAAAAATCACTCTAGTAGGTTTCTATTTTAATTCCATATAAGGACTTTTGACTCCCATGTGATAAAGTTTGTCAGTTTTCTGTAGGTACTCCAGTTTCTTTCAGCAATAAAACTGACCGCCACAATATAACTGAAATATTGTTGAAAGTGGTGTTTAACACCATAACCCTTTCCCATTTATTTTTTATATAAATTTTGCATACTATTTATTAGTTTTTTTTCTTCATTTTACTTTAAAAGTCAACTAGATTAAATACTTTTTTTTTACAGAAATATTCTGAATATCAAATGATTTGTATTTTATTTAACTATAAATACATATAGATTCACAGTTTCCCACTCTTTACTCCACCTAGTGTTGATGGTAGATTGACGTCTGCTTCATCTAAAAGTTCAAAGGTTAAATATAATATAGTGCATACACTGGCTAGATTTTAATTTTGTTTTTGCTAGTAAATTATTTTTGAAATTACTTGTACAGAAAGAAACTTGTGGGTTCTTTATACCATGTTACTTGGTTTTTAAGGAAATGAAGAATCTGAATCTGGGCTATTCCTTTTTGTATTTTATTTCAAAGAAATATTTTCGTTAAAAAAGTTAGTTTCATGAATTTATAGATGGTTAATTTTCTGTTTGCAGTGCTTAAGTGAAATGGTAATATACAGTACAATGAATAAATCCATACACAAATTTGTTATAATTTTTTAACATGTATTTAAATTATAATTATTTGTCACTTGTTTTAAAAAACAGTCTATTGTTACATTAACTAGAATCTTCGCATAGAATCTTGGAATTAAGTATTATATATGTAAGACTTAGATCGACGTCCAATCATCAAATCTATGTCCGATTTCTACGTCACAGACATCTGTACCTCAGATTTATGTCCTTTTTCAAGTTCTCAAATCTATGTCCTTTTTCAAATTCTCAAATCGGCATCAAATTCTCAAATCTATGATCATTTCTCCCTTTCTCAAATCAACATCCTATGACATCACTGATGTATGCCCTAACCCTAACCAATAAATCGACTATAGATCTGAGAATTTGGAAGGGACACAGATTTGAGAATACCCTTAAATCGGGCCGTGATTTGAGATAATGATGTCAGTGGATGCTGATTTGAGGAGTGGACACCGATTTGAGGAGTGGACGCCGATTTGGGTCCGAATGCTGATCTGAGTCTATCATATGGTCCTTACAAATTAACTTATTTAAACAAACGAATCAGAAGGATGAATTTGTTTAAATATGTTCATGAGTACAGTAAAACTTGAATGTAACGAACACGTTTAGAGCGAATTTACGGTTATAACGAACTAATTTCTATTCCCCGACCAACTGCTTAACAAATCTATATTAAAATGTGTGTTTATAGCGAATTCGGTTAGTACGAATTAACGGTTACAATGAACATTTTTTTTTGTCCCTCAAAAGCCAAATCTATATATTTTTTCCACGGATAGTACGAAGTTAAAATCTAAGAGTTTTGTTACTATTAATAATCGGTATTTTTATATTGATTTGCATTTGCCACTGGCTTAGATATTACCTGTCGTACTTTGTTGACAAATAAAAATCAAATAATAAAGGTGATTATTGTTTATTCTCTTAATTAGTGATCACATTTTAAGAATTTATAAGTTATTTAAAAGTCATGGCTTCTCTGAGTAAATTTAATATTGTTTGCATTTTCACAAGTCGTAAATAAACATTAGGACATGCATTAATCAATTTAACACTAATTACAGACAAACTGTCGCCACCCCTATGATCTACCCAACACTAATTAATGTCTTAATAATAAAATATTATGATAGTCTGGTGCACAAGATGCGCATTTCGAGAAATAATCTCTCATCAGTTGTGCTAGGGGCCTAAAAATTGGAAAACCAAAATACACTTGTTTTTACAGGAGATTAAGTACAATTATGTTTGATAAAAAGAACCCACCTTTATTACCCAATACAAACAATTTTCAAAAGGCTGGAATTAAAAACGAACTGACAAATATCGATGATAGTGAGTCTGGTAGTGACGATGACGACCTACCCTTATCGCGCCTCATAGACATTCGTAAGACACTAGGTGAAATCGGGGTCACATTGGAGGAAGTTGTTGCTGGTTGTAACTGAAACAAGGTCTGATGATGATATTGTAAACTCTATTAAATAAGGACACGGATGGTAAAAATTCAGAAAGGGATGGCTATCCTGTACTAAATGATGTTCCGACCAATGCAGATGGTTTACTTGCACTTGACACTGTCCGCCGTACGTTAGAAACGTATGACAATGTTGATGACATTTTTTTTTAAATACTTGACAAAGATCAAAAATATATTTACCAATAAACAAAAACAGTCTACCATTCAAGATTTCTTTGCTAAAGATAAGCGATTAATCATTGTGTATAGTCCATGTATCTATGTTTGCATATGATTATATAACTAATTCGTTATATGTTATAGCGAAGTTCGCTGTATCAGTACAGCGAATTACGGTTATAACGAAATCAATTTGGCTGCCCCCACAAATTCGTTATAAGCAAGTTTTACTGTATTGATGTTTTGTAACAGAAATCAGATGATTTACATTTGGCACTGAGCTTATGCTATGATACAACATTCAGAACTGCAAGTTATACCATGTTATAAACCCCGCCCATTCAGCAAAGTTTTTAATGACTGGTTAATTGAGTTCAATGATCTAATGGTCTAAGACAGCAAGTGAGGTTAAGGTCATGGCAGCAGAAGACCAGATGATCAGTCATGTATAAAATTATAAGAGTTCAATGGTCTAAGATCATCA
This sequence comes from Gigantidas platifrons, assembly GCA_002080005.1. Taxonomy (NCBI): domain Eukaryota; kingdom Metazoa; phylum Mollusca; class Bivalvia; order Mytilida; family Modiolidae; genus Gigantidas; species Gigantidas platifrons. The sequence continues at coordinate 306,823 of MJUT01052669.1, read as the reverse complement.
GTCATGGCAGCATATGGTCAGATGAGCTTGTTCCTTATCATTTATGTCACAACTTAATCTCAGTTTTTTTCCTGCACCATGGCCGATGGACTAACAGATACACATTTGAATAATAACATTCTATTATCTTATACCTAAAATTATTTGGACATGATACTGAGAACCTCAGTTATTGTTAACCAATTTATTACCTCAATAATTGAGTTATTGTAATGTTTAAAAGTTATGAAGTTAGTTTTAAATTCCAAACAAGAATGCACATGTTTGTGTTTTTTTTCTTACCAATACAATAGACTGTTTTTATTTGGAAATCCTCATGCACTTCCAGCATTGACCTTGCAATATGACATACATGCCTTTTAACCATGTAATATGACACATGCCTTCTAACCATGCAATATGACACATGTGCCATCTGACCATGCAGTATAAAACACATGCCTTCTGACCATGCAATATGACACACATGCCTTCTGACCATGTAATATGATGCACATTTCTCACCCCTTTGCTAAAGTAGTCCGTTAATTTAGGTGAAAAAGATTTTTCTATCTTACCCCGGCTCCTGGGTAAGACAAGCTACATGTCCTTATACCCACAAAATTGTTTTCCATTGTTGAATTAAACTTGATTTATAGATATGCATCCGTGTCTTGGCAGTACACAAAAATTGTATTTTAAATGTATTTCACAATAAAAATACAATGTATTTTATAAATATATTATATATATGCTACTATAACAGCGATAAATACCTGTAAAAAGGTTATTTGACGTTGGTCAAAGGGAGGTAATTTTTTTTATTTACTAACAAGGGAGAGCACTCTATATTTTCATTTTCAAATATTGACACGATAGAAAGAGATGAGAGAAAACACCGTAAAAGGTGCAGGATTTTTTAATAGTTCCCTACCGGCAAAGCCGAAGGGGACTATAGTTTTAGGTTCCGGCCGTCTGTCACATTAAAATTTTAAGTTTTCCGGACTTTTTTTTTGATGTCCTTTAATATATTGACTTGATATTTAGTGTGTGGCTATATCTAGAGGAGTTACAGTTTAAGTTCGAATTTCATTCCGGTCGAATGATTTTTGGCTGAGTTATGGCCCTTGAAACTTCTATTTTTTTTCAAATTTTAAGTTTTCCAGACTTTTTTTTACGTCCTTTGAGATATTGACTTGATATTTGGTATGTGGCTCTATCTAGATGAGTTACAGTTTAAGTTCGAATTTCGTTCCGGTCGAATGATTTTGGCTGAGTTATGGCCCTTGAACTTGTAATTTAAAATCTAATCACTGCAAGGTGATACTCCTAATATTTTAGATCCTCTGATTTTTGCAGCCGGTAGGGGACAATGTATTGCTATGTGCAATACTCTCAGAATTCTTGTTATTGTAGAATCTATCACAAGTTGTTAACTTTATTATTTTGAACCCTTTTAAAGTAGTAAAATAAAAATCTTTATTTTATTACGTGGCATTTTGGTTCTGTGATGCTGTTTGCAAATTAATGCGCCAAACTACACAAAAAGTAAACAAACATTGACATGGTAGAAAGGGGTGAAAAAAAGAGTCAAACACTATGAAAGGTGCAAGATAGTAAAATCTGTGACCCCCTCGGGTAAGATTTAAATCGTATCCGACTCAGACAAGCCTCGTCCAATTCGATTTAAATCTTACCCTCGGGTGTCACAGATTTTACTATCTTGCACCTCTCCTGGTGTAAGACCCTATATGTCTTCTGACCGTGTAATATGACACACATGCCTTCTGACCATGTAATATGACACCTTCTGGAAAAAATATCACACTCTGGAAAAGAATATCACCCTTGACTTCGTCTCGAGTAACATTCTTTTTCGAGAGTGTGATATTTTTTCCCTCGTGTGGTAATCTACCATAACACCCTCAACTAAAGTCAGTATGTTTATAATATGACACACATGCCTTCTGACCATGTAATATGACACACATGCCTTCTAACCATGTATTATGACACACATGTCTTCTGTCCATGTAATATGACACGCATGCCTTCTGACCCTGTAATATGACACACATACCTTCTGACCATGCAAGATGAAACACATGCCTTCTGACCATGCAATATGACACACAAGCCTTCTGACCATGTAATATGACACACATGCCTTCTGACCATGTATTATGACACACATGCCTTCTGACCATGTAATATGACACACATGCCTTCTGACCATGTATTATGACACACATGCCTTCTGACCATGTAATATGACAAACATGCTTTCTGACAATGTAATATGACACACATGCCTTCTGACCATGTAATATGACACACATGCCTTCTGACCGTGTAATATGACATACATGCCTTCTGACCATGTAATATGACACACATGCTTTCTGACAATGTAATATGACACACATGCCTTCTGACCATGTAATATGACACACATGCCTTCTAACCATGTAATATGACACACATGTCTTCTGACCATGCAATATGACACACATGCCTTCTGACCATGTAATATGACACACATGCCTACTGACCATGCATTATGACACACATGCCTTCTGACCATGTAATATGACATGCATGCCTTTTGACCATGTAATATGACAAACATGCCTTCACGGCGACCGTGCAAATATGACATATATGCCTTCTGACCATACAATATGGCACACAAGCCTTCTGACCATGTAATATGACACACATGCCTTTTGACCATGCAATATGACACACATGCCTTCTGACCATGTATTATGACACACATGTCGTCTGACTATGTAATATGACACACATGTCTTCTGACCATGCAATATGACACACATACCTTCTGACCATGCAATATGACACACATGCCTTCTGACCATGTAATATGACACACATGCCTACTGACCATGCAATATAACACACATGCCTTCTGACCATGTAGTATGACATGCATGCCTTTTGACCATGTAATATGACACACAGGCCCTCTGACTATGCAATATGACACACATACCTTCTGACCATGTAATATGACACACATGCCTTGTGACCGTGTAATATGACATATATGCCTTCTGACCGTACAATATGACACACATGCCTTCTGACAATGTAATATGACACACACACATGTCATCTGACCATGTAATAGCGGTACGAGATTACACATGTCTTTTGACCATGTAATATGACACACATGTCTTCTATCACAGTAATCGTTATTGTGTTTAACTGTAATGGCCTTTTGTTGTTGTTTTTTTTTATAATATTTTGCACATTAGCTGATGTGCTGAATCTGTTTTTTTTTCTTTTCATTCTGTTGTAAGCTGTATGTGCTTTTTTACACAGAGCACATCTTAGACAAAAGAACACATCCTGCTTGATTGAAATTTTCATACCACCAAATTAAATGTTGGTAATTGTCAACCAAGTGATAACCCATGAACGCCTTTCAGCTTTTTTCCGATGGGGTCCTTTGCAAATAGTAGCTTAAGTGGGTATTTAAAGTCAATCACGAACGAGCGGGAACGTTGGATTACTTAGATATCAAGAATGGATAATTCATGTTAAAGTCTTCATGAATACATTTTTCAGAGATACATTATGTTGCATGTTGGTATCAATAAATTGCATTTGTGAAATTAATTTAATGTTGACAAGTTTTTGCACAAGTTAAAAATATTTAGTAATATATTTGTATATCATAAACTAATGGTTGTCAACTGAATGTTTTACATACTTCTTAAAACAACTTGATAGTGACATATTTTGCATTTATAAAGCATAGTTTTCCTGTTGAATTTTTTGTTTTTATTTATTTAATTTTTTGTCCCCCGACGCTTCGTCGAAGGGGACTATAGAAATGGGTGTCGTTCGTCCGTGTGCTTGGTTTCCAGATGATAACTTGTGAATGAAAAGTCAGATTGAAGCTAGGTGTGGTGTGTAAGTGTATCTTATGAATAACTAGGTCGAGTTCGATAATGACAATTTTTCGACTATTTTTACTAGAGTTATGCCCCTTTTTATACCTCAAAATTGCTAAATATTTGGTTTCCAGATGATAACTTGGGAACAAATAGTCAGATTGAAACTAGGTTTGGTATGTAAGTGTATCTCATGAATATCTAGGTCAAGTTCGATAGCGATCATTTTTCGACAAATCTTACCAGAGGTACATCCCTTTTTATACTTCGTCCGTGTGTCCCGAATTGGTTTCCAGATGATAAATTGTGAATGAAAAGTCAGATTAAAGCTAGGTGTGGCATGTAAGTGTATCTTATGAATAACTAGGTCAAGTTCGATAATGGCAATATTTCGACTATTTTTACTAGAGTTATGCCCCTTTTTATACCTCAAAATTACTAAATATTTGGTTTCCAGATGATAACTTGGGAACAAATAGTCAGATTGAAACTAGGTTTGGTATGTAAGTGTATCTCATGAATATCTAGTCAAGTTCGATAGCGATAATTTTTCGACAAATCTTACCAGAGGTACATCCCTTTTTATACTTCGTCTGTGTGTCCCGAATTGGTTTCCAGATGATAACTTGTGAATGAAAAGTCAGATTGAAGCTAGGTGTAGCATGTAAGTGTATCTTATGAATATCTAGGTCAAGTTCAATATTGAAAATTTTTCGACAATTTTTACTAGAGTTGTGCCCCTTTTTATACCTCAAAATTGCTAAATATTTGGTTTCCAGATGATAACTTGGGAACAAATAGTCAGGTTGAAGCAAGGTTTGGTATTTAAGTGTATCTCATGAATATCGAGGTCAAGTTCGATAATGATGATTTTTCAACAAATCTAACCAGAGTTACTCCCCTTTTTTTTTACTTCAAAATGGTCCTTGGGTGGTCCCCTTTCAGAATTATTTAAGTCAGGTGAGTGATACAAGCTCACCCGAACCTCTAGTTTACAGTAGTTTCGAAATTTAATCTTACCATCTAACGTTGGCGTCGGGGGACCAGTGGCCAACAGCCTTTTATTTGCTATGGAATGACAAACTGTTACCCAACAGTCAAAATTAAAACAAAGCAAAATATTCTGTACATTTGACGTAAAAACATCTGAGGCAGATCCGACATTTCCATTAGGGAGCCCGTTTTGTGTGTGTGTTTTTTTAAACTGTTTACAAAACAATTTGTTTTTAAGAAAAATCAAAAGATATTGAGGTGTAATACAAAGTGAAAATTACAAATCATGGTATAAATACTAAATAGCAAAGAAGAAATTGGAAATATTCTGTTAAAAGACATTTTTACCAGTCTACAACTTAGCTCATAAAGGGGGGGAGTGCCCCCCCCCCCTGAATCTGCCAATGGACATACTGTTATGACAATCACAAACCTCTATGTGTATTTATTTTTAGATATGATGTAACCTAGCTACTGTGTGTTGTCATGAGTTGTGTTAGGAAATATGTTATTATTTTTGTGTTGAGAAAAACATTGAAATAATTTATTTTAATGCATAATAAAATAGGTATACTGTTCTGAAGCCTCAACAGTAGGTACTGCTGAATCAAGGTCTACCACAGCCAAAGATAAAAAGGTTCTTCTTTGTACAACAAAATGATTGAAACTCAGCTTTTTTGAAAATTCAACCAGGCCTCCAAATTAATTAATGTAATAGTGACTATTTTGTTGCTATGCTATAATATCAGAATTTATAGAATATTTTGGACTAGCAGTAAAAAATATTAAAGATTTAATATTATATATAAAGTTGTCAGAAATATTGCTCACTGGACATTAAACATCAACCAATCAATCAATCAATTAATTTTGAGGTCTGTTGGTTTTATTTTTATTTAATAATTCATGAAATGTCAGTTACATTTAAAAACAATTTCTGCATCAAATAATCATAAAACAATAAGATGCTTTTAAATAGTTATTTAATTAAAATACATGTAATTAAATTGTAATTATGTAAGTAATCGTGTGCATTGGTATTGTAGAATTAAGATCAAAAGAAAAAAGGTGTTGTGAAAAGAATAGACTGACTCTGTGTAGTAGTATTGTCATAACTTAGTTGTAATTTATGTTGATTATGTTGCCATTTATATTGTCTGTTAGCTTTTTTACACTTTTGTTTAGGAGGAGGGGGTTAGGGTTAGGGTGTTTAATGCCACTTTCAACAATATTTCAGTTATATCATGGCGGCCAGTTTTATTGGTGGAGGAAACCGGAGAAAACCACCAACCTGCCGCAGATCACTGACAAACTTTATCACATAATGTTGTATCTAGTACACTTGTCTTGAGTGGGATTCGAACTCACAACTTTAGTGGTGATAAGTACTGATTGCATAAGTAGTTGTAAATTTAACTACCATACGATCACGATCACAGCCATCATGTAACGATCTTAATTCTACAATATCATCTAGAATATGATGCTATTTTCTTTTAATTTGCTGTGTTTTGCTTGCTTTGTGCATAAGTAACGCTGTGCTGTTTCAGACTTTGTGTACCCCCGCTGATGAAACACCAGAGGCTTCATCACCAACAGGCAACAAAAAAGATAAAAAGAAGGATGAAAAAAAAGATGCTGCTAAAGTAAGGTTTTCTGTGTTGTGGGATGAAGTTCTTAATACATTTTTTTTTGTGAATTTATTTACATGTATTTTGAGGTTTAGTAAAGATTTTTATCTCAAAATTTAAAGTTACAGGTATTTAACATAAATATGTGCTCCGTTATTGCAGGTTTTGACTAATATTTATTATGTGTAAGGTTTGTGACATGATATTTAACATAAATATGTGCTCCGTTATTGCAGGTTTTGACTAATATTTATTATGTGTAAGGTTTGTGACATGATAAACATGTCTGGACTAAGTTTTAAGGCTTGATACAATAAGACACAGAGAGTCTTGTTTTACTTCCAACAGTTATTGTTATTAAAATTGAACCATGTCCATGGAGTTTTTTCTCCAGATGTTATCATATTTGGTAAATTTTTGTTTTAATTTATAAAAAGATTTCACTCTTAATTTATATTTTTTAATGAATAAATCTTGTTTCTACCAAATCACAAACTATAATCACCAGTGTAAATATAATAAATCAGAAGCAGGTCAAAAGTTTGTTCAGACCCAGTAAAAAACTAATGTTTATTGTTTTCATAGCTTGATCTGGAAGTAC
>MJUT01052669.1:285133-298735 GCA_002080005.1 Gigantidas platifrons | reverse complement strand
CCGATGAGAACACTAACCATTACACCACCGATGAGAACACTAACCATTACACCACCGATGAGAACACTAACCATTACACCACCGATGAGAACACTAACCATTACACCACCGATGAGAACACTAACCACCGATGCAGGTGAATCAGGACTATTGAAATGACTCAAAAATAGAGTATTGATCGAGCTTACAATGAAACCAAGTACAATTCTATTTCTGATTACTATAGTACAATATTTGTCAATAAAAAAGTAGATGTGTTTAGATAATATGGGCTGTGGTTTATGCTATTTTTTGTAGTGTATAATTTGTGTTGGGTATAATGGACAAAGTTTGAAAAGAAATAAATTATTATGGAATGGTTTACAAATCTTTGGACAGTCTGGTTATAGTGTTATAATATTTACTAAAATTCTACAATATTTTATTTCAGATGATATGTCGAAGTTGTAAAAAGTTGTGGAGAAATAAATACCCATTACATACATAGTGTGGTGGTACAAGACTTTGTATCAGGTCGAGCCTGTTGTGTGAACCGGTATCACTACGAGTCACGATAGCAACGAGTTGTGATGCGGTTAGTTCACTCAACAGGCAAGACCTAATATAAATTCTTGTACCAACACACTATGTATGTAATAATTTTATCTAACATTTCAATAAAAACAAATTTTCAGCAAATAACAAGGGTTGAATTAAAATTGTACAATACTCTCAGGGAAACTACATTTTGTGCATGATGTCACGTTATTTTTCCCGTTCTTTCACCAATGCCAGTTACTGTGTTTTGTCTCACATTCCAATGATATGACGTCATGTCAAAGTAGTTCGGCAGAGAACGTCTCGTGCAACGTCGCACCATTCTTTTATCACCACAGTGTGGTGATACAACATCTTGTATCAGACAGGCGACTTTCATTAATTTCAAAGGAAAACGTACATTATGTTATATAATTAATTTTATTATTTGATCACAAACATTTTGTGGCCGTATTATGTTATGACGCTGTTGTTGTTGTTCGACTGTAGACATAATGATTTCGGTGTAATAACTTAAGTTCAAGTTGACAGAACCTTCTGAATTGTGAACACAATGGTCCTTGGTACTAGATCCGATATCTACTTATTTACTACGTCAACAATAGGGTCCTAGTATCTAGTAAGTTATTTGTGTGTTTACAAGTAATCTATAGGTTAACTTTGGATCATTACACTCTCAGTTTGATATAAATAGATCATTTATATCATGAAATAATTATCGTACATTGCTTGTCATGGATACCCATGGCTCATTCAGTTCACAACATTGAGGTCACAATAAAAAAATTATTTTGAAATATAGATCTCCTACTGCTACCAGTAGATTATGATATTTTTCCACTGAGAATGAGAGCTTTACAATTTGAAAACTTAGCTACAGTACCGAGAGTGGAGAAATATCATAATCCACTGATTGCAGACTGAGAATCAGGTTGTCCTATAACTATAACAACAAAAATAGTTATAAGTTGTTAGTTTTCATTGTGAATGATCGTCAAAAGGAAATTGGAGGGAATGCTCATACAGAAATTTGACCACAGTGGTGATTAAAAATATTAAACATCCTAAGAATAGGAGAATCTGAATTAAAATGAATGTTGATTTGTTTTGGAACTTTTACTGTTACCATTTGGCTATTTTAGGGCAAAGATGACAAGGGAAAGGGAGGTAAAAAGAAGAAGGAACCAGAATTAGAATTAAAACGTGGACCACCTACATACACAACACTGGCAACATTCCATATCCATATGGAAGAATTTTTAGAAGGAGAATATGAATTCAAAACAGTTTTCAAAAAGGATGGGATTGAGCTTGCCTCATCATTGAAGGGTCAAGAGACAGATAGAAAGGTTTGTTTCGCAGGAGGTGTCTGATGTAGAATATGTTTGTCAGTGACATGCAGCAGGTCAATGCTTTTCTCCAGATACCCCCGTTTCCTCCACCAATAAAACTGACCATCACGATATAGCAGAAATATTGTTGAACACCATGACCCTAATCCTAACCCTGTTATAGAATAGACAGGTTATGTAATTATAAAAAAATATGCTGAATGGATCAAATAAACAAGTCCTTTGCTAACAAAATTAATAAATAGCACAATATTTTCCACCAATATACCAATGAGTCAGAAAAGATTATCAAGTAAAGGGACGATTGGTAATATATTGTACCAACAAAAGATCAAGAGGTCCAACATGGCTAACAGCACAAACTTCCACAAAACCTGAAATGAGACCTGGTCCTCTGGAGGGCTTAACATCTTCTGCCCTGCTCCAGAGGATTTAACATCTTCTGCCCCAATGATATGGCAACTATTGCCAAGTCCAAATCCCCAAAGCCAGCTAAAGAATTAATATCACATATTGATTTTATAGTTTTATAATTTATTGTGTAAATACTGTATATAATGCAGGACCACATTGTAAACTAGTTTGTATAACTAAATGTGCTATTCATCCTGTTGAAATAAAAGACATTATTATTATTATTATTATTATCCCCTCGCCAACGAAGTTGCGATGGGATATAGTAACGCTACCGTCCGTCCTTCCGTAACATCCTTGTGAACACTCTAGAATCAACATCCTTCAATGGATTTTGACCAAACTTGGTACATACTTAGTCCTTAAAGGAATCTGGCGCCCTATTGATTTTCAAGGTCATAGGTCAAAGATCAAGGTCACCGGGTCAAATTGTTACTGCATAATTACCTTCTGAACATTCTAGAATCAACATCCTTTAATGGATTTTGACCAAACTTGGTACATACTTAGTCCTTGAGAGAATATGGAACCCTATTGATTTTCAAGGTCATAGGTCAAAGGTCAAGGTCACCGGATCAATTTTTTACTGTATAACATCTTTGTGAACACTCCAGAATCAACATCCTTCAATGGATTTCGACCAAACTTGGTACATACTTAGTCCTTAAGAGAATCTGAAACCCTATTGATGTTCAAGGTCAAAGGTCAAGGTCACCGGATCAAATTTTTACCACGTAACATCCTTGTGAACACTCTAGAATCAACATCCTTCAATGGATTTTGACCAAACTTGGTACATTCTTAGTCCTTAAGAGAATCTGGAACCCTATTGATTTTCAAGGTCAAAGGTCAAGGTCACCAGATCAAATTTTTACCGCTTAACATCCTTGTGAATACTCCAGAATCAACATCCTTCAATGGATTTCGAACAAACTTGGTACATACTTAGTCCTTAAGAATATCTGAAACCCTAATGATTTTCAAGGTCAAAGGTCAAGGTCACTGGATCAAATTTTTACTGCATTACATCCTTGTGAACACTAGAATCAACATCCTTCAATGGATTTTTACCAAACTTGGTACATACCTAGTCCTTAAGAGAATCTGGAATGCTATTGATTTTCAAGGTCAAAGGTCAAGGTCTCCGGGTCAAATTTTTACCATGTAACATCCTTGTGAACACTAGAATCAACATCCTTCAATGGATTTTGACCAAACTTGGTACATACTTAGTCCTTAAGAGAATCTGGAATCCTATTGATTTTCAAGGTCATATGTCAAAGGTCAAGGTCACCAGGTCAAATTTTTAGGCAAGGGGATATGCCACGCTTTGCGTTGCCCTTGTTATTATAAAGAAATAGAGTTTCACAATTTCATATATGGAACAGGAAACTTGTTTACATTCAATTAAGATTTTTGAATAATGTATGGATTAAACAATTAATTAGGTTAAAATGTTATTAGGATGGAAAAAAGGATAAAGACAAAAAGAATAAACCAGGATCCTCCAAGAAAGATAAAGCAAAAGGTTGGTACTATGATACATCTTATTGTTGTAACATGAATGCATTCTTTTCCTTTGATCTTTTTATGGTTTATATATGCAAGCAAACAGCTAAGAATTATGAAATAATACACACAGATACGAGATATTGCACACTTTAAATCTGGGCTGTAGTTTTATTACTCTCAGAGAGACCTAGATGTGACATTGCATGGCTTCATGTTGCAAATTATTTATACCATGGTTTTCCAAATTAAATGGTTAAACAATCTCAAGTCCTTAGATTCAGTTGTAATTATGTAGAATCATAAATATGGTGTACTTTATTAATTGTAACGGCTTCAATTTTAATCAGTTACAATAAAAAGGATAGCAAAATATACCTAGCAATTGTTTTTATGTAATTAAAAATTGCTCATCTTAAATTTTATCAAAAATACCAATTTGTTTGGAGGATTTTGGAGAGATAGGAAATTTGTTCTTTCAAGAATAAAAATGTAGATATCTAATTTAGTATGCATGACACGTTTCTAGAATAACCTTCATCAGATACGCTCAAAATCATGACACGTTTCTAGAATAACCTTCATCAGGTACGCTCAAAATCATGACACGTTTCTAGAATAACCTTCATTAGGTACACTCAAAATAGAAAGATTGAAAAGCCAAATAATTTAAAGAAATCTTTTTTCAAAAGTATAAGGACAATAAAACATTACAGTGGTAGGTCACACATGTTGAAATAAAAATATAAAAGAATGGTGTTGTATAAAAATGTTATAAAGATATAAGGAAATTCGATGTTAATATTTTTCTTTAATTTGACGTGAATTTTGTTACAGATGGAGATAGATCAGGTAGAAATTTGTGTATAACCTTTGACCTTTCCTAATCCTAATTTACTGTTGAGAGATGGGCATGATCAAATGTAATGAAAATGAAGTTCAGTCCGGCATTCTTTATTCCTAAATTTATATTTGTCAGTCATCATTTTAGTATTGTCCATATTCAATCATGGGAGACAATTTTGTACCAGTGCTTGTGAAATTTGAAACAACCATATTTTTTTTTAATTAAAAAGATAAATCTATTTAATAGTTCGACAAAATGTCTGCAGGTTATATAAAATTTGTATAGATATTTATTAATAATAATTTTTTAATAGGCATTCAAAACTTTTAATACAACAAAAAAAAATAAACATGCAAAAAATGCACAAAAATATTAAGGAAAGTTTAAGCAAGCATTGGTATACCATCAGCACTATTCACCCACTTTAGGTTCCTTAAGAATTTGTACTTATTATTTATATGAACAATCCAAGTCCACATTTTTTTAGTTATGCCCCTTGCATTGTAAGAACTGATGGTATTACATTCCAACAGGCCTTGTGTATCATACCCTACCTCACCGTCCCCCCATTATTTAAATAGTATGGTTAAACTATATATAGCCAAGTTATATTTCGATTCAATATCATGCCTATCTCTGTCTTTCAGAAATTATATATTGAATATGACTCCTTGCTAGTCTGTATCATGTTAATGATTTACTTGATAATCGTGTTAATCACTATCAAGTTAATGATTTACTTGATAATCGTGTTAATATGTAATATCACTATTATGTTAATTAACACTGTGTATATATGTGTATTGAGTTCCTTCACTGATTAATTAAAATGCTGTTTTGTGCATGTTTTAATTGCAAATAGGAATATTTTGACATTGTATACTTGAATGTCAAAAACAACACAAAAATGACTGTTTAATTTTCTGCTCTAATTTAACAAGTATCTAGACCATTGATATTGTGTGCAACAGAAACATCATAGAAGATGGGATTTCAGGGTTTAAAGAGCAAGTTAAAAAATCATTGTGACAAATCATCTCCCTTGAATGTATTCATTGACTTGATGAAATTATCTCCCTTTTAAAAACAAGCAATTAACCAATTTGAACAGTTCAATTATTTTACATTGAGTAATGATAAAAGATCCTCCATTCAACATTGATTTAAATATAAATGTTTTTGATTTGTGTTCCTTGTGAATCAAAATATTTGCACTGTGTTGTAATTGTGTTTCTGACAAAATCAAATAATCTGTATTTTTTGTGCTTTTTAGCTCACCTTGCCAAAGGCAATGCAAGCTTTTGCCATCACTTGGCGTCCGTCGTCTGTCGTCCATTTTCCGTTATCTTTTCACATTCTAATCTTCTCCTCTGAAAACTCTCAGCCAAATGAACTGAAACTTGGTAGCAAGCATCTATGGAAGGTCCTCTTTAAAGATTGCAGATTGTGTCCCGATTCATTAACAAACATGGCCACCACAGGCAATTCTTGTTTCTGATTGGTTGATTTCTAAAAAAAATGTCTCCTCTGAAACCGCATGGCCAAATGAACTGAAACTTTGTGGGAAGCACCTATGGAAGGTTCTGTATTAAGTTTCCTCAAAGCAGAATGAAGGGTGAGCGACACAGACTCAGTCCACTGAGCCTCTAGTTTTGTCCCCTGTGAGTAACATGTTGATTTTAGTGTATTCTGTTAAAGATAATAAGAAAGGTAAAACATTGTTAATTCATTTGTTGTTGTTGTTGTTTATAACGTTAATATTTTTCAATAACAATCTTTACTTCTCAGAGAGAACTGACCTTTCCATATTAAATTTTACTTTTTCTTAAAAATTGATTATAAATGTTCAAATTTACAGAGGGTCGCTTAAGCAGAAATTCATCATCGGCAAAAAGCAGAGGTGACCAATTTATTGTGTTTTCTTTCTACTACACTACTCTAAAAATAGTCGTATAGGTAAAAAAAAACTCATTTAAGTACAATATAGTAATTACCCCTCTTTTGATGGACATGAACACATTTCAGTTAATACAAACTAACTAATAAACAGCTGGTTAATATGACACAATCAGATTTCATTGTTTTGTAATGTGTGAAATATATATTCCTTTGTAATGTCCAATTCTAAGTCTTAAAATCAAACGATATGGAAAATACAAAAAAAAAATTATATACATTTTGTAGATACATAGATTATTAATTATTATACCCCAACTCCCCGAAGGGGGAGGGGGTATGCTATTTTACCTCTGTCCGTCTGTCCATCCGTCCTTCCGTCCTTGCGTCCGTCCAAGATATTTTTCGTCGCATTTTTCTCAGTAACTTTGACGGCAGAAATCTGATATATGGTCACAAGCTTCATATAGGTATGCCATATTGTGGGTAGCATTTTTGGACCTGTCAGATTCCTACTTCCTGTTTGCCGACTTAGTTGGTTTTTATACACATTGAACATATATGCCCATTTTTCGTCGCATTTTTCTCAGCAACTATTGATGGTAGAAATCTGATATTTAGTCACAAGCTTCATATAGGTACCCCATATCGTGGGTAGCGTTTTTTAACCTGTCAGATTCCTACTTCCTGTTTTCCGAAGAGCGGGGATATCATAAGTGAGCATTAGCTCACAGTTCATCTTGTTTATTCAGATTTTTTTTTGTTCAATTGGCTATTGTGGTCTTGAGGATATATTTCCCTCCAAACTTCAGTCAAATAGAGACTTATGCCCCATCATGGCATGGCATGGCAACCATTATTAATTAATATCAGATTACAGTAAAATGATAAATCTTTTATGGATGTCATGATAGCTGAGTCCTGCAAATATTTGGTTCAAATGTTCAAATCTTTTCTGAGAAGATATTTTCTTCATATTACTGTTGTATTTCATCCAATCAGAAACTATAATGATATAAGATTGGACAGCCATTTTACAGTACTATCTGTACACTTTCCTGCAGTGTCAATTCAAATAATTCAAAGGGGCTGTTGTTGTCATGATCATATAGTAGTTGGATTTACAACTACCCGTGCAATCAGTGCCTATCACCACTAACGTTGTGAGTTCAAATCCTGCTCTTGCTAGGTGTATTCAATCCAACATTATGTAATAAAGTTTATCAGCAACTTGCGACAGTTCGATGGTTTACTCTGGGCACTACGGTTTCCTCCACCAATAAAACTGACTGCCACAATATAACTGAAATATTGTTGAAAGTGGTGTTAAGTACCATAAACCAATACAACCAGTAGAAGATATTTGTTAATATATCAGTGAATCAAAAAAGAGAAGATATTTGCTCCTCTATCAGCCAATCAAATACCAAAAATGGAGGTCTTGTGTCTATTTTGATACTACATATTACTGTTGTTTTTAATGAAAATAGTAGCTTATGTGTACTTAAATGAGTTTTTTCACTGCTGTGTAGTAGAATTTGGATAAGGCCAATTTTATTAGTTAAGATTTCCAAGGTAACAGGTGAAATTTATTAATTAATTACATTTAGTGATAATTGTGATCATTCAGGAGTGTAAGCCTGTTTCATGGCCAGTACATAGAGGTTAAAATGAACCATATAATGCTGTTTTTTTAATACAGAAATTATTTAATTTTTCAAAGACAATAGACCATTAGCACAGTCCCGATTTGATTCTAAAAATACATGTTTTTTCTTAATAGAAGTTATTTCCATTATGAAAGAGAAAGAAAAAGGATTTGATTTTAATTTGATTTTTGGTGTTTTAATGCCACTTTCAGCAGTATTTCAGCTATATCATGGCGACCAGTTTTAGTGGTGGAGGAAGCCGGAGTACCCGGAGAGAACCACCGACCCTGGGCAAGCAACTGGTAAACTTTATCACTTGTGGCTGCGAGTCGAGTGCACCCTTTTTTGTAATTTACAAGCCGGCTGCGAACCCAAGCCGTATTGGTGATAGGCTTGTATGAGTTGTTAGAAAAAGGACAATGAATATTAAGTATAATGTTCTTAAAATTTGTAGGTATTTGAACCAAAATTAACTAGTTCTTAGAACATTTAAATTTTGTCCTTAATAGTATGGGAAAAATACATTATTTTTGTTAAACTGTGCATGAAAGCGACACTTTTGTACAGTCCATATATAAGGGAAGTAACTCATACAAAAACATGAAAAAAGAAAACATACAATTTTAGAATCAAGTTGAAAATGGGCTTTAGTATTCATACTACTTGTAACTGTTAACTCTTGGAAACATTTGTAATGATTTGGTTTTGCTAGATTTTGTTCTGTTTTTTTTTCAGGTAGAGTACATATATTGAATAAATTTTAGCAATTAATTTAGTTTATGTGGTTGATTGGTAATAACTGGTAATTTCAATCCTTGTACTTCTTTTAAGTGAAAGGTTTATATAAATACATTATCATATAGTACATTTATTATATTTATTGGGGACTGTTGTGGTCATGATCGTATGATAGTTGGATTTATAACTATCTATGCAATCAGTGCCTATCACCACTAAAGTTGCGAGTTCAAATCCCACTCAGGTGAGATGTACTCGATACAACATTATGTGATAAAGTTTGTCAGTGACTTGTGGCAGGACGGGGTTTTCTCAGGGTACTCCGGTTTCCTCCACCAATTAAACTGACTGCCAAGATATAACTGAAATATTGTTGAAAGTGGTGTTAAACACCACAACCCTAACCCTGTATAGTATTCTTTGTTATTTTGTAATTCTTAACATGCAATCCAAAGTCTTGTTTTGTTAGATCATTGAATACTGTTCAAATGATTTATTGTAAGTTATTATCATATGAAGTATTTTACTATCTTTTCTAATTGCTGCCAAAAGATCTGCAGGATATTGCAGAATCTTCTTGGAAGGATTTTACGAGATTAACTGTACGTTTTACAGAGAGCCGATTAAGTAGACGTGGGAGCTCTATACCTGGTAGAAGAGGTGAAAGCATGTTTGAGATCCCCTCCTCAAATATTTACGTTCACATATTCACATATCACCAAAAAAAATCTTCTTTTCTTTTTCTCACATTTTACTTTTATCTGGTACCTTGATTGACTAAGAAATAAATAGCATGTTTGAGTTCCCCATTCATATATTCACATGACTTCGAGCACATATATTTGTCTCACAGTTTCTAGCGTGTCTGATATTTGAATACTAACAAAGAAATGAATGTATGTTTTAAGATATATTCCATTATTCTAAGCTCATTACTAAAAAAAAGATGGTATTTGTAAGACTACTTCACTCATATTTTGTTTCCTTTTTGATAACTCGATCCATGCATATTGGGGAAAAAACGACTCTATACAACAAATAACATCAAAACAACCAAGATGTAACAATTATCAACAGAAATAAAGAGTACCACTCAATCACAGGCTTGGGACCATCAACAGATAAAATAAGTAAAGATGTAGAACAGCAATAAAAGCAATGGAGCCCTTTTCACAAAACTTTGTATGATAAAATATATTTATCGTAAGTGTAAAATTAAGATCATGAAGAGTTTCACAAAAAAACATTACGATAATTGTAAGTGCAAAATTTGTTGTAAGTCTACAACTAATACAACCCACTCTAAATTGTAAACTATTAATCAAATAATATACATTGTCAACAAATACAAATCTGCATATTTTTGTGCTTTCGTGTGGACATTGCTAGTCACATTTATGCATGTTTGACAGTTTGAAAATTTGAAGAAGAAAAAAATGAGGTTGGGATTAGCCTCAATTGATTGCAAAACTAATGGACACACACAAGACAAGCAATCCATCCCATATATACCAAATGTCTCTTATAACAACCCTTTAAATAAATATTCTTTTATTTTTAAATGCTTTCAAGAAGTGTATCAGACGTTAAATTATAGTAGCTCCCTTTAGTTGTGAGTGACATAATTGACTCGATCCAGGCATAATTCATAATTTTCAACTTCACTTCAAATCCATATACAATGTATTTCATCATTCTGCACATGAATGTTCATAGTAATTTTCAGATAGACATTTGAGGAGATTGTACAATATATGTTTATTGTAGGTTGGGCTGCTAATTTTAAGTGAATTCTGTCAGAGTTTGTAGAAGGATAAAATTCAACTACATGTACATTACAGATATTGAAATTTGTATTTAAACTTTCAGCCAGTTCAAACAGCAAAAGAGATAGTGTAAAAAGTGCTAAGAGTGTAACATTTAAGAAAGATTTGAAAGGGAAGGATGGTAAACAAACTGGTAGTAAATCTGATAATAAACAATGTTCTGGTAGTTTGCTGTGAATGTTTTAGGATTAGGAATATCATCACCCTCTCTTAGATGAACCTACACACATTATCTTATACTGTTGATACTAAATAGAGATGAGAAATTATTTTGTAAAAATGTATAGATTTTTGTTTTGGGTGGGATTGTATTTATCTGGTTATTTAAAAAAAAAAATGTGTCTTTTAAATTTTGATGTGTTTTTGTTTTTATTTTAATTTTGTTTTTGGGGGGGGGTGGTGTCTTTAAGACCCAGTGCAGTGTACATGTATTTAAGGTGTAAGCTTTGAATTTGATCATATTTAATGGGTTTTGATATTTCAAAAAAATTACTTCCTGTCAAAGATATATCTATCACCTGTGCAATCAATACCTATCACCACTTACGTTGTGAGTTAAAGTCTCGCTCATGGTGAGGTATACTCGAAGTAACATTATGTGATAAAGTTTGTCAGTGACTTGCGACAGGTCAGTGGTTTTCTCTGGGTACTCCAGTTTCCTCCACCATTAAAACTGACTGTGACGATATAACTGAAATATTGTTGAAAATGGCATTAAACACAATAACTCTAATCCCTCTATTTATCAGACTTTACCTAAAAAGATCAATTTTGAGTAGAAATGATTCAAACTATACATAAAGTGGGATTTTCATAATGTTAATAAATAGTTATGAAATAATGAAATGTCATTTTTGCAATTTTGTGTATTTCAAAGGAAGTTAAAGGGAAATCTTGTCTAAACAATTTTTTCTCATCAAAATGAAAAAAAATGTTATCATTGTGACTCAATCTGGTATCAACAGTAGATCAATGCATGTTTTAAATAGTGTGGAGTGTGAAAAGGGGAGACAATTCTCACCCAACAATTTCAACCCCAATATTGATTCCTTTAGATGGTAGCACTCTTGTTTTATACCTTTCATACATTCAGCTTTTCTGAATGTGACTTGATATTTTTAGGTATTTATTCAATCCCAGGTTACAGGGTTGACACAGAACAGTGTGTGGCATGTACATGTACTAATATTATTATTAATAGCTATGAAATATGTACTTTTTTTTATGAAATACATGATATCTATCAATTTTTAAAAAGTCAAAATATATGTATATGCAATAGTTATGTAACATCATGAGTTTTGCATGCAGCTTACAGATATGTATAGGACTACAAGCAGAGGAACGTAACACTTAATGTAATGTTATCTTGCGATGGGAATATAAAGGCAATGTCATATCATATATGCAAACCCATGTATACTGTAATTGTGAATAAATTCGTTTTATTTTCATGCATCAAAATTTCATATGAAAAAAAAATGTAAATAATTACAAATATGTATAAGCAAATTTTTGGAAATCGAGTTTAGTTTTCACGTTTTTATTACTTATTCATTCAATAATTTTAGTTTTCTTACAAAACAGATTCACTTTAAATGTTGGTACTTTATCATTGACAAGACAATCATTTTTGCCTGTGTGATATTTTGCTATATATTACTTGGTATGTCGTATGTTATTTTGTTCACATTTTAGTCTTCTACTCTGGAGCCAGAATTCACCAGTCTGCTAGAGGGGACATACATATACATGTACATGACCTATGGACACATGTAAGGGAAAAAAAAACTACTCTCTTGGCTTATTTCCTGTATATGTTGCTTTGTAATATATTCAATTTTAATAATTTTATATTCAGAGTAAGATAATAAGATCTGTTTTTTTTTAATGTCAGCTAAAACTAATTAAGGGAAATAATTTCTAATATTTACAGACAGTCGTAGAACTAGCATAGCTGGGAAAGGAAAAGACGGGAAAGAAAATAAAGGTGGGAAAGGTAAACAGGCTTTAGTTGAGGAGGACATTGAGGAAACACCCCCACCACCTCCATTAGAGGTTGAGGTGAAGGTCAGGTTACACCACTGGAAAACTGCAATTGACTCGCTGAAAGATGAAGAAGAGAAGAACAAGACGACTGAAGAACAACCAGTTTAAAACTATCAGCTTATTCTAACTTTTGTTTGTGTTAACATGATGACTAAGGATTAAATCAATTCTAGACTTTGCTTGCAATTATCAAGTTTTTGTATGAGATTTTGAAGCCTAGAAGTTGATCCAAATGGTACTGTTTGTCATGTGTCAAAAGATCTAATGTTATTTACTGTCACATGTCAGAAGATCTAATGCTGTTTACTGTCACATGTCAGAAGATCTAATGTTGTCTACTGTCATGTGTCAGAAGATCTAATGTTATTTACTGTCATGTGTCAGAAGATCTAATATTGTTTACTGTCATGTGTCAGAAGATCTAATGTTGTCTACTGTCACATGTCAGAATATCGAATGTTATTTACTGTCATGTGTCAGAAGATCTAATGTTGTTTACTGTCATGTGTCAGAAGATATAATGTTGTTTACTGTCACATGTCAGAAGATCTAATGTTGTCTACTGTCATATTGTGTCAGAAGATCTAATGTTGTCTACTGTCATGTGTCAGAAGATCTAATGTTGTTTACTGTCATATGTCAGAAGATCTAATGTTGTCTATTGTCATGTGTCAGAAGATCTAATGTTGTCTACTGTCACGTGTCAGAAGATCTATTGTTGTCTACTGTCATGTGTCAGAAGATCTAATGTTGTTTACTGTCATGTGTCAGAAGATCTAATGTTG
>MJUT01052669.1:245208-262092 GCA_002080005.1 Gigantidas platifrons | reverse complement strand
AATTAAACCAGGGTTTATCTCCCTTCGGTTTTCTGTTTACATGTTTAGGTTTATTTTTATAAGTGCCGAAGGTCGTTTGAGCACTGTCAACAAAGAGATCGCCAAGTGTTTTAACAAACGAGTTGATATTGTCTTTAGTTATATTTTCATTTATTAAGTTTGTGAGCTCATTGTAAAGTCCATTTAAATTTTCTTTATCTACATTGTCCCGAAAGGTTAAACATTTTTTATTGTCCCATTTTTTTTTACTCTACCATCTATTGTGTGGTTGGAGCTTTGAAATTGATCGTGGCCTGCGGCTTTTTCATTAAATTGAAAAGTTGCAACAAGAGGGGAATGGACATCAGAGTACAAACGGGAAAAATCTACAACTTTAAAATTACAAAAATATTCAAAAAAGCATGGCGAACAAATATAATAGTCAACAACACTAGAGTTTCTACAAGTTAACTTTCCACCTTCTAAATAATCATCACCGATACGACCGTTCACAATAAATAGATTATTACCTCTACAAAGTTCTAGCAAAATATTACCTGATCTATTTTTACTATCATCCATACTATTTCTTTTTCGATCTATTTTAAGTGTGTCTAAAATTGCTAAATCGTTTTCTACAAATTGGGTAAAATCTAATTCATGCTCATTAATGAGTATTTCAATAAAATCGGGGTCATCTGCAGTTCTACTGTTAAAATCCCCAAGCAAACAGATATATTTGTAATTTTGAGATAAAACACGATATTCATTTTCGACTTGGTCAAATGCATCTGGGGAAAGGTAAGAAGAACCTTCCGGTGGAATATATACTATACCAAAGATGAGGCCATCACCCAAGTTAAATAATTTTGATGAAACCTTAAACCAAAATATATAATTTGACTCTGTCTCTAAAGGTTCAATAACATTTTCTAGATGATCTTTGTAACCTAAAATAATTCCGCCTGATTTTCTACCAATTTTTTTTCTATTTTTCATTTTAAATGTATACCCTTCGAGTTCAATCTTATCAATATCGTCAGTTTTTGTTTCTTGTAGACAAATTATATCATTTTTTTTAATAAGTTCACAAAATTCTGGATACTGTAAACGTAATTTTACACCACAACAGTTCAAGCTTAGAACATTTAAATTACGTTAATTTTTAACTGTACAGTTTAAACTGTCGTCTGTATTACTACTACAACATGAGCTGGAATTAAGTGGCGAGAACTGATCATCAGTCAATTCAGTACTACCGTTACATATAATTGATCTACTATTTTGGCTATCATTAAAGGAATTACATAAGTCAATAGAATCATCTGCAAGTAAAATGTTAACTTGTTGATCAGATACAGAAATATAAGTATTATCAATAAAAGTATTATCAACAACAATATTATCAACAAAAGAATTATGATCAAAAGTAGTATCAACAGAAGTATGATCATCAAAAGTAATACAGTCTTTATTGTTATATACACTATTGTTATTAATGACAGTAAAGTTTTCATCAACAAAAGAGAGAGTTTGAGATATTTGGGATTGTTCTCTTTGGCACAATCATTCTTTAAAAAAATCACCATGGATGTACCCGGTACAGATCGACTCGGCCATACTACCAACTCGGCCATAGTCAATTCGGCCAAAGTCGATTCGGCAATAATCAAAATTTTGAAGGGCCATTTTCATGGCATACTTGTTTCATTTTAAGACCATTATTCTCTATTCTGTAAAACCCCATCCAGCCTTTCATATCAAACTGACATATATACAGACTTTTTCCCTTCCTGGATAATGGAAATAGATAGTTATTTCACTTTGCATATTCACAACAAATTCAAATTTATCAACAAACTAACACAAACATACTATTAAGCTATATCAACGAAAATCTCTATGAAACATTGTATAGAATACAATAAATAATTATCCTGTTTACTCTATATTGCTCCTATTAGATCCACCACTTCATCAGATGCTTTAAATATAGGTGGCAAAACCTTTTTCTACAACCATGTAAACTACTAACAATTCTTAAGAATACTACAAAACAATGACGCTATTAGGTATATCTCATAAAAAGTATGGCCGAATTGGTCTATGGACGAATCGGTATATGGCCGAGTTGGTTTATGGACGAGTCGTCTCGAAAGCGATGTTCCTAACATAGTAAAGAAAGGCAGAGGCGTCAACCTTCTACACAATGGCTACCGTTATTCAAAAGACAAGAAAAACACAGCTGATGTACAGTACTGGAAATGTGCCGTAAGGAGCTGTCCTGGCCGTGCAGCTACTTAAATCTACTTACCATGACCATGAACCTGATATGGAAGCCACACTTTCAGCTAAGATGAAATCGGATCTCTGCGACAGAGCAGCAGATAACCCAACCATACCAATGAAAGAAGTGTACAACCAGTACATGTCTTCAGACGCACCACCCGTGGAAGATGATTTACTAGAACCACTACTCAGGTCATGCAAGAGCAAGATGTATAAGGCCCGGTGACAGAATATTTAAAATAAAAAATAATATTATGAAATTTTGTAATTTTTAACAAAAGTCGGCAATATGGGATTCGGCAAAATGGACTCGGCAATATGGGAATCGGCAACTTGGGATGCTACCATCGGAATCAACCGTGGGTTACCGACGATGCTCAAAACACTGGTGGCTTAATTGTTCAACATTTGCTTTGCAGTCTAGTGAGCTCTGAACTAAAGTTACGCTTTTTAAGGATATGCCTGTGTCAAATGATCTCTCTCGTATTGATTTCTTTAAAGCCAGGCACATTTGAACAATAACAATGGTTAGGGACCGACAATGTAACTTGCAGGGGGGGGGGGGGGGGGGGNTTTTTTTTTCGGACAACACGAGAGTTAGAATATTTTCTTTTATTTTGTCGTCGCGAAATTTTTTTTCTACAGAATTAAAGAGTAGGTTATATGACAAAAACTCTGAATAACATTATTTTTTTTCCTCCACCAAAATCAGAATATTTTTTTCAGCAACATTGGGAATCAGAATATTTTTTAAGGGAAAAAAAATACCCCCCCCCCTTCAAATTAAATGGTCGTTCCCTTACGACAAAATCAAAGTTGCAAATGGAATACAACAAAGAAGTTACATCAGCTGCTCTTGGTCTGGTGTATGTGTGTTTTGGCAGTTTTGTAAAGTGCTCAAGGGTCTGAGCATTAGCAGGAAACAAAATCTAATTTAAGTCTATTTCATTTCTAATAAATTTTGATTATTTTATAATGTATTTATATTTTCATTTAGAGTCTAAAATATGCTGTATTCATATATTTTCAAAACAGAAACTCATGTTGTTTTTTTTTATTTAAATCAAGGATTTATATAGTATATATAAATCCTTGTTTAAATAGAGCAACAATTGCCTTTCATTTTATTTGTAAAAAATAAATCCTATTTAAAAAGAATTCCCTTCAAAGAATTTTACAGGTGTTGGTGGTTATACCTATAAGCAATTGTGACACTGGACATGTTTATATAACGGTTTAAGACAATACCTGATTAATCGGTATTTTGACAATACATTCATAAAAACTTATAATAAATTTGAATATTTGACTTAGCATAATTACTTAATTACCTCTTTGAAGATTAAATTAATACAAATAAATTAATTTGTATTTTGTTGTTTCATCACACAGATCGAAACCATTCGATTAAAAGCCATATCGTGACGTGAAATAGCCTTGAAAAGCGTATGTTAATATATGTGCTTGACTTTTTCAACGGGGGGGGGGGGCTGAAACCCCAAAGCCCCCCTTGAATCCGCCACTGAATGACATACGGTCAGGGCCGTCTTTTCAGCAATATAGGCCCCGGTGGGGTCCTCCCGATAGTCCGACAGCCCTTTAGTCCGACAACCCATTAGTCCGGCAGCCCATTAGTCCGACAACCTATAAATGCAAGAGACATACCAAGTCTCATTAATATCTTTCAAGACATTCCAACAGACCACGAGGGTGATTCGAATTCCTATTTGCATGTACCCATTAGCTTATCAAGGATGTTCGGATGGAGGATACTACTCTTTAATGACATAGGAGCGCATCCTCCTATGTGGTTTACCGTAATGAGGACTACCGTCCTCTATCATGTTTACCAAAATACAAATTGTGTATTTTCAATGGAGGGACAAAATGAAAAACTGTACATAAACAGGAAAAGAGTAACTGATTGACAAAGAGAGACATATAGATCTACACAATATAAAATAAAGTAAACAATAAATATTAGTGATGTTCATAGTTGAAAAACAAGATGCTACATATATGGCTGCATAGCATGTGATTAAGTTACAAACTATCTTTTTTCAATTTACCAACGCGATGTATCATTTTTACGGTTATTAAAAACAGATTGGTGGACTATTTATGGTGGACTATTTATTGTAGAATTTAATATTTATTTGATGTTCAAACTATACAAATTATTCTTTAACTTAATAAGATCACATCTAATAATGGAAATTCATTTGTTCCAAGTCCGAATTTAAATTTCATGAAAAAACGTATTCTAATTGTATTATACTTCTTGTATGATTAATTTTTAATCACAATTTTATTATTTCTAACCGTGTTACTTTGTTGATTTTTTTGAGGGGATTGATTGATGTATTGTTTAACGCCACTTTCAGCAATATTTCAGCTATATCATGGCGACCAGTTTTAGTGGTGGAAGAAGCCGGAGAGAACCACCGACCACGGCAAGCAACTGATAAACTTTATCACATGCGGTTGCAGTCGAGTGCAGCCTTTTTGTAACATACAAAGCGAACCTACGCCGTATTGGCGATAGGCTTACATGAGTTTTTAGGTAATCCAACTAGCTAATTTTCATGGACCATGCAATGAAGGAATGGGAGGTAGCTAATTTTCATGGGCAAACTTCTTATGTTTATTCTTATGTTTGAATGGCGCAAGGTAGTTTATTTTCATGGATAACACTTTGAAACCTGTGTCATACATTGAACAGATGTAGGGTAGCTTATTGTCATGGAAAACGCCATGACTCCTATCCCATGCAATGAAGACAGGTTAGGTAGCTAATTTTCATGTACCATGAAAATGAAAGAATGCGAGGTAGCTAATTTTCATAGGCAAACTTCTGATGTTTGAATGGTGCAAGGTAGTTTATTTTCATGGACAACACTTTGAAACCTGTGTCATACAATGAACAGATGTAAGGTAGCTTATTTTCACGGAAACCGTCATGACTCCTATCCCATGCAATGAAGAAATGTTATGTAGCTAATTTTCATGGACCATGAAATGAAAGCTAATTTTCACAGGCAAACTTCAGATGCTTATGCTTATGTTTGAATGGTGCAAGGTAGTTTATTTTCATGGAAAAGACTTTGAAACCTGTGTCATAACTTGAACAGATGCAGGAGAGCTTATTTCTATGGAAAACGTCTTGACCATTTGTTTATTTTTTAGCAGTATAACATGCTTTTAGCTTATAACACCAGCTTCATTTTTTAGATCATAAGCTTTTATTACTGTGCTTGATTAACTTTTTTACTATTGCATATGCTTACCTTGTCCATAATATATGTGTGCTTTAACTTATTTGCTATATTATGCTACTATGAGTGCTTTTATTAGCTCACCTGGTGAGCTATTGCTACCACTGGGCGTCCGTCGTCCGTCTGTCGTTAGCTTTATGCATTTTAATCAACTCCTAAAACCACTGGGCCAATTTGAACCAAATTTTGGTGGAATGGTCCTTGGGTGGTCCCCTTTCAGAATTCTGTCCGACAACCAAGATGGCTGCCGTTACTAAAAATAGAAAATTCGGCAAAAAAAAATCACTTAAAAATGATCTTTTCTGAAACTGCTGGGCCAAAACTATGGTGGAATGGTCTTCAGATGGTCCTATTTGAGAATTGTGTCCGACGACCCCGGTCGCCAACCAAGATAGCCGCCGTTACTAAGAATAGAAAATTTGGCAAAAAATCACCTCCTCTGAAACTGCTGGGCCAATTGGGTCCAAACTATGGTGGAATGGTCTTTAGGTGGTCATCTTTCAGAATTGTGTCCGACGACCCCGGCCGCCAGCCAAGATGTCCGCCATTACTAAAAATAGAAAATTTGGCAAAAATCGTATGTTTCCGTGCAATAACTTTGATTCCAGTTGACATATTCCCATGGAATTTTAGCAATGATCCTAGCTATAAAATAAAGCCTGGGAATGAAAATGGAGGGTCTGTCTCCACCCGTTTGGAAACTAGAGGCCCAAAGGGGCTGAAATTGGTATTTTCATACTTTTGGGTATAGAACGTTTATTTTTTGTCTGATTTTGATGCAGTTTTTTCTGATAGATTCCTTATTAAACAAGATGAACTGTGAGGTAATGCTCACTTATGATACCCCCGCTCTTCGGCAAACAGGAAGTAGGAATCTGACAGGTCAAAAAACGCTTCCCACGATATGGGGTACCTATATGAAGCTTGTGACCAAATATCAGATCTCGGCCATCAATAGTTGCTGAGAAAAATGACGAAAAATGTGCATATATGTTCAATGTGTATAAAAACCAACTAAGTCGGCAAACAGGAAGTAGGAATCTGACAGGTCCAAAAACGCTACCTATATGAAGCTTGTGACCAAATATCAGATTTCTGCCATCAATAGTTAGTGAGAAAAATGCGACGAAAAATATCTTGGACGGACGGAGGTAAAACAGTATACCACCTCCCCCTTCGGGGAGCGGAGGTATAATTATCTTTCAGTAATATGTCAACGGATTTGGCCACAGAATCTTCCATATACTTAGCAATAATTATGGATTTTCTTTTTTGGGGCAAACTTTGAGCCAGGTGAGCGATTACAGGCTCCTAGGAGCCCCTAGTTTAAATTATTAATTTGTGTGCATGCTTTTGTTGTTTTTAACTGTTATTTATTTTTGTGTTGTGTATGTCGGTCAAAAGTCCACTAGGGCTTGTGTTGTATTTTTATTTTAACATGCCGACTACCCAGAGAAAACCACCGACCAAACGTAAGTCACCGACAAATTTGATCACATAATATAGTATCGAGTACAAGGGCGGATTCAAGGGGGGCGCACCCGGCGCGCGCCCCCTCCCCCTTAAAATTGGAAAAAATATGATTTTTTTTTGGCGTAAAATCGTGATTTTTCACACAAAATACCCCAACAATTTTCGCGCCTCCCTCCGCTCGGTGCGATTTTTTAAGTGCGCCCTCCTAACCTGAAATCCTGGATCCGCCCCTGGAGTACACCCCACCTCAGCAGATTGATTCGAACTCACGTTAGTGGTGATAGGCACGGAGTGCATAGGATTATAAATTTAACTACCATTCGATCACGACCCCTCTCCTTGTGTATAAAAGAAGCAGCTGCTAATGGGCAAGTTTGTAGAGTGGTTGGTTGTTGATGTCCTGTTGTAAGACAAACACAGTGGAACCTGTCTAAACCGAACCTCTTTAGGGCCAACTTATTTGTTCAAAATAGACAGGTGTTTGGTTTATGAATGATAAATTAACAAAGATTCCCTACATTGGGATTTTATTTAAAGTTTGGTTTATACAAGATTCCAGTTTATTTAGATTGTTGTTAAATGCCAACTCAGCATTGCTTCAGCTATATCATGACGATTTTCAATGATCGAGATTATGATGAGGTCCGCTTTGTTCTAGACCAACACTCTTAGTTGGAATTTTATAGTGCTAGTTCACTGAAACAACAGTCACTCGGACACATTATTCTGATTCCTTCCGAGCCAACCAGTCTTTGCTCTTACTTCGTAATGCTGTGTGCTTAGAAGACCAGAGGCTCTCAAGAGTCTGTATCGTTCACCTGGTTATAAAAAGAACCAATTGGTCCTATGTAAAAACTATGTCTTGCAGTGGTAGTCATCTTGGAATTTCGATCAACATAAAAACACAAAGGTTGTAAAGGACCTTCCGGTTGAATCAGTGCAATAGCTTCAGAGAAGAACATATTTCTGTATTTTCCCCATATGGTCCTGTGTTAATACTATGATCTGTGGTGGCAGCCATCTTGAATTTCGGATCGGCATAAAAAAACCCAGACGTTTTAGAGGACCTTCAAATGATCCTTCCTGGGCAGTTTGGTTCCAATCGTCCATGTGGTTTAAGAGAAAAAGCGTTTTGAAACATTTTTTCCCATAGGGTCCAATGTTAAACGAAGTCCTGCCGTAGCCGCCATTTTGAATTTCATAGCGGAACAAAAAACCTAAAGTTTGTAGAAGATCATCCAATGAACATTCATGTACAGTTTGGTTTTAATCATATTTGTAGTTTCTTAGAAGAAGGCATTTGAACATTTTCCCATAGGGTCCAATGTTAATCTATGTCCTGCAGTGGTGGTCATCTTGGATTTCCGATCAGCATAAAAAACATCAACTTGGTAAAGGACCTTCCAATGATCATTTCTGGTTAGTTTGGTTTCAATTGTCCATGTGGTTTCAGAGAAGAATCGTTTTGAAACATTTTTCCCATAGGGTCCAATGTTAAATCAAGTCCTGCCGTATCCGCCATTTTGAATTTCATATCGGAACAAAAAACCTAAAGTTTGTAGAGGACCATCCAATGAACATTAATGTACAGTTTGGCTTTAATCATATTTGTAGTTTCTGAGAAGGCATTTGAACATTTTCCCATAGGGTCCAATGTTAACCTATGTCCTGCGGTGGCGGCCATCTTGGATATCCGATCGGCATAAAAACAGAAACTTGGTAAAGGACATTCCAATGATCAGTCATTTACAGTTTGGGTTCAGTCAGGTCATTAGTTTCAGAGAAGAAGATCTTTGAAATTTCAGCCAATCAGAGCATATTATTGGCCCTGCCACCCATATTGAATATCCAACTGGAACAAAAAAACAGAAACTTTGTAGAGGACCATCCAAGGAACATTCCTGTTAAGTTTGGTTCCAATTGGCCCAGTGGTTTCGGAGAAGAAGCTTGAAATGTGAAAAGTTTGCAGAAAACGGACGCCAAGTGATGGCAATAGTTCACCTGGACCTTCGGTCCAGGTGAACTAAAAAGCAACTAATACCAATTTTATAGTCTTTGGTTTGACCCGATCAGGGCTTTAACCCACTATTTACCGCACCGAGGCAAGCACGCTAACCATTACACCACTGATGCTGTTATATATACTTGTAGGAATCATAAGCCAATCTTAGTGATAACTTTTTGCCAATATATTGTTTCCAAACTTATTCTTGTTGGTGTGAATATAACTGAAAGATTGGTCACTCGGTGTTAAACAATTACTAAATCAATTAATAAAAAATAAGAATTTGAATTTTGGTGTTTAATGCCACTTTCAGCAATATTTCAGCTATATCATGTCGACCAGTTTTAAAGAATAAGGAGAATAATGTACATCTCAATATGGTATTAAAACATGCTAAATAAGGATTAGGATAATGGTGTTGAAAGTCTCTTTCAACAATATATCTTGGTGGCCAGTTTTATTGGTGGAGGAAACCAGAGTGCCCTGAGAAAACCACAGACCTGTCGCATAATCACTGACTATATCTCATAATGTTGTATTGAGTCCACATTGCCTGGGCGGGATTCGAACTCACAACTTCAGTGGTAATAGGCTCTGATTGCAAAGGTAGTTGTAAATCCAACTACCATAAGATCACGGCCACGACAGCCCCCTGCTAAATAAATAAATTATCTGATGTGAAGGTGTAAGATGTTGGATGATAAAAGTGTGGTATACTGACTACACAACAAAACTATTTCTAGTTTTACTTACAGTAAACAAGACAACTTCAAAAGAACATGTAATAATTTAAATACATCTATTTCATGTTATGATAATGCTGTAATTCCAATTATACTCTTTACTGTTCTTTAAGAAGGAATCATAGAATGATTTGATGTTTCAAGTTTGACCATATCCATTTTATGGAAAGTAGAGACATCTTAATACAAATGCAATGCCTTTCTACACTAAATTCTATATTGACATATTTATTTCTACACTATACAAGATTGTGAAATGTTTACTTCCAAATATGTATTAGATACAGTACTATTGAAACAATAGAAGTGGCCCATATTGGAAACAGCCGGTTTCTTTTTCCGCACCAGTACTCGGGGGAAGGCCTAGGTTATATCCAAAATGGGCAAATTCTTTTGTTTCAATAGTAATGCATTTAACTTGTACAATAATTGTTATAATTTCTAGAATGTTTTTAAAAAGTCATGAGAACAGTTTTGTTTGTGAACCTAAAGTTTACCTAATTTTTCTATTATAACATTGGTAAAATTCTTAAGCTCATTCATAAAAGGAACGGCAAAAACATCAGTCTGTAGCAGTGACCTCTAACTGATATTAGAGCCATTTAGAGGCTACATTTACAATAGCATTGCTGGTGGTATTATTGTACAAATTATTGTACTAGATCTTTTATCTCAAATAAAGACATTTTCGATGACAAGTTTATGGTAGAAATAGTTTCTTTACTGGTATTGGTTATTCTCCAGTGAAAGGTACTTCATGCTATTCCATATAAATGTCTAGAGTGGGGTTAGGAAGACATCTTGGATTGTGTCCTTTCACTGAAGAATAATCAAGAACAAGAAAGACTCTATTACTACCACATACTCCTTATTGAAAACTTCCTTATTTATTCTTCCTAACTATAGACATTTAAATGAAATATTCCCAAGTACTTCTTGTACACATTTGTATTTTGCAAAGCAAATATAACCTTGGAAAACAGCACAATGAATATTTTTGATTTGAAATGAGATTGTGACATTTTTAATATCAATGGTAAAATCACAGATATGATTACATATGGGCAATATTTACATCTCCTAAAATATAAGAAATTTAATCTAAATTAATTTAAACATTGTTCTATAAAAAAAATAATCAACAGGATCAGACACAAAATTGATTGAAACTTAGTTTTACAATTCCTGGATAAAAATAAGTATAAAAAAATAATAATTTAAAAAAATCAAAATCAAATTCAAGATTTCTTTTAAAGAATTTTTTTGGTGTGCAAGATAAATCTTTTAGAATATAATACAAGACCTTGTTTAATCAATAAACCAGTGTTATGAAATTGTTTCTTCAATATAGGGTGTGCAAGGCTATACAGTCAAACCTGCCCATAAGGGCACCTATATTAAGCAGTCACCTGTATTAAAAGGTCACCCTTTTCTTGTCCCGTCATAGAAAACTTCATGAGAATTGACCCTCTTTTAAGAGATCACCTGTCTTATAAGGCCACTTTTTCTTGGTCACAAAGGTGACCTCTTAATACAGGTTTTACTGTATCTATATTTGGTAGAGTTGTCATTGAAATTAAAGGTAGGATTACTTAATTATATTATTCAATAATAGATAAACAATTTCACATCAAAATTTTTGAGTACAATATTTCTTACTCCTCCCTCGTATCATTAAAAATAAAATTCTCTTCCCTACTCCTCCCTTATATCATTAAAAATAAACTTCAACAAATTGCATTAAAAATGGCATACATTAACAATTTTAAATTCAGTATTAAAGACAATAAATAAGTAGCACTTCATTCATTTTTTTTAAACAAAATTGAAAAAAGTTTATAAAAAAAAAAAAAAACATTCAACCATAAATGAACAAAATGTCTACCATGAATAATATATTCATCAATCTCCAACCCTGGAAGAGTCGAAGTTAGAATGTCAAGAATTAAAAATAAATATTTTATGGATTTCAACTCCTTTATTACTGATGATAAACATAAACAAGAGGCTCACCTGAACATGTATTGCTCACCTACTTATTCTTGAACAGTTTGTGTTCTATGAAGTCTAGATTTTAAGAAAAAATATTGTATCCATTTTTACTGAGTCAAAAACAGTAACACTAGTTACAAAATAACATTATACACCAGTTTTACTGCAATCAAGTTACTCAAAAACCATTACAGATGTAGGAACTCCACTGAAGCTACATGAAGCCCATGTCATAATCAATCAAAAAAATCCATCAAATTTAGAGAGACTGATTGTTGTTTAATGCCAACTCAGCATTTTTTCAGTTAATGATTTGATTTGATTTATTGTGCTAAACGCCACTTTCAGCAATATCATGGCGACCAGTTTTAGTGGTGGAAGAAGTCGGAGTACCCGGAAAAAAACCACCGACCATGGCAAGAAACTGGTAAACTTTATCACTTGAGCTGCGAGTCGAGTTCACCCTTTTTTGTAATTTACAAAGCCGGTCATATGCTTGTATGAGTTGTCAGGTAATCCAACTATCAAACTCATTGAGCCACCCAGGCCTTTTTTTTCTTCAGTTGTATCATGGCAAGAACTAGTAACTTTTCAACGAGATGATGAGGTCTGCTTTGTACTAGACCAACACAAAAAGTTGGATTTTTACAGTAGTAGCTCACTTAAAAAAGTCTGTGGACAGACATGTTGCTCCACTCGTCCACATTATCCCAATTCCAAGCCAACCTGTCTTTATTCTTACTCATGAATGCTGCATGCTTAGCAGAGAAGCAGCAGAAATAAATTTTCAAGTCTTTGGTTTGACATGATCGAGACTTGAACCCAAGATCTACCGCATAGGAGACGAGCATACTAACCATTATACCACTGTAATAAAATTAAAAAGGAAAATAAAAGTTGTATATACCTTCCATTAAATAACTAATTTTCTGCATTGACTCAAAATACATTGAAATTGGATGATAAATTAAAATGTTCAAAACCATAAAAGATAGAAGAAATTCATCCAAATACTACCAACAGCTCTCAACACAATACATTTTTATGTGTGTTTTTTTTAACACATAAAAATTAGATGAAAATTTTAAAATTCTAATTTTGAAAAGCCCTCTTTATGGCCCATTTTGTCAAAAACGGTAATTGTTACATAATAATGCTATGCATGTTTCTGAAAGGGATTTTCTTATAAAAAATAAATCCTCATCAAAACAAACAAACAATAAAGTATTTATACCCATATATTCTGACACTTACTACATTGTATTTAAAGTATTTATACCCATATATTCTGACACTTACTACATTGTATTTGGCCCTCATTTTTCTGTAATCGATTTTTGATCGAATTTTTTTTATTTAGGACCATCCAATGAATATTCCTACCAAGTTTAGTTCCAATTGGTACAGAAGCCGTTTAACATGTAAAAGTTTACTGAAAACGACGACGGACAACTAGTGATGGCAGTAGCTTACATAACCTTTTGGTTCAGGTGAGCTAAAAAAAATTATATGCAGTTTTTAACTATAGACAATATCTAGATATCGATTATTTATGGGTCAAAGTCAAATAACTCTTACAAATTTTGTGGAATCAAAATGACGACACAGCAGGCTCATCTACAAGTCATGACTAACAATCCTACCATATATGAACAAAATTCGTTCATACTGTTTCACAAAGTGTCACGGACAGATGGAGACCATTACCATGTCCCTCCGTCACAGAGCTGCGGGGGCCAAAAAATATTAAATTGTTGTATTCTAATAGGAATAAATAATTATTTTACTACAGTAAATACCTCTTGCACTAGTACTGTTAATGCAAGCACTGATAAATCTAAATTAATCACAATAGAAACACAGACATAACTAAACATTCTAATACATTGTGTACTTATTTCCTCATTAGTTTTAACTAGATGCAAACATCATCCGAATTATATGATCTTAATTCTGATGCACAAAATATTAACATATAATATGGTAAAGGAATTATATTTCATTCGTTTCTAAATAAAATTATCTTCTTTATTCATGTAAGTACCATTGCAGAGGTGTTTACCCTACCCGAGGACTTGTCAGTAGCACTGAGCCATTTCATCAGTAGTTTTGGGAGCATATCAGTAGCACTCTGCCATTTTATCAGTAGTTTTGGGAGTTTATCAGTAGAATGCCATATTATTCGTCACATATTTTGTATAGCCTCTATTTTAAAACGAAAATCAGTGTAAAATACGCAAAATTTGTAGCATTAAACACCTCTGCCTTTGGGAATATGATCATAATTCTTAAAAAGAAGTCATTTAAAACACATCTTAAAGGAGGAATATGCTGGAAATATGGTGCTGTTTTATCAATAACTTTTAAAGTTTGAATAAGAAAGTTCAACTGTATATATTTGTACTCACTATCTAGAAGTAAGTTTCTTTTTAATTACGAACGATGAAAACAATAATTAATCTACAAATAAAAAACAATTAAAAAAAATCATATGGCACGTAGAACCATAATGAATTATTATGGCCTTTACAATGAATCATATTATGCCAAGAAACTGAACCATGAATAGAATGATGAAATGGAGGAAATCTTTATATGTAGATGTTAAAATATATACTTATAAATGTGATTTAACAAAAAAGAAAGATATGCCACGATGCAGCTGAAATACTGCTAAAGTTGGCATTAAACATCAATCAATCAATCAATTAATCCATTCAAAATTAGTCTCATAAATGAAAAAAAGTGTATCATATTTAATGAAGGCATCAACAATAGACAATGTGTGTATGTTAAAATTGTAGGAAAGAGGTCAGAACAATATTGATTTTCTAAGTGAGTAAGGGTATAAAAAGTTTTTTAGTAGTCATAAAAAAGTCTTGACATACTACTACCCAAACTCAATCATCGTCAGTAACCCACGACTGATCACACTCTTGTACACTACACTCATTACCGTAACCCACGGCTGACCACACTCTTGTACACTACACTCATTACCGTAACCCACGGCTGACCACACTCTTGTACACTACACTCATTACCATAACCCACAGCTGACCACACTCTTGTACACTACACTCATTACCATAACCCACGGCTGATCACACTCTTGTACACTACACTCATTACCATAACCCACGGCTTATCACACTCTTGTACACTACACTCATTACCATATCTCACCACTGATCACACTCTTTCTTGTACACTACACTCATTACCATAACCCACGGCTGATCACACACTAATTAATATGCGACACTCATCATCCAAGGCATCATACAATTTGTTTTTATTGTATTCATGAATAATTCATCTCGAATCCAAATGGCCCTATTAACGATAACGAGGATGGGGGTAATTTACACATTTATATAACATTCTGCTGGACCAAATTATTTTACTCTATACTTTGAATTTATTGGTGTTTAACACCACTTTCAGCAATATTTCAGCTATATCATGGCGACCAGTTTT
The DNA here is from genome assembly GCA_002080005.1 of Gigantidas platifrons. Lineage (NCBI taxonomy): Eukaryota > Metazoa > Mollusca > Bivalvia > Mytilida > Modiolidae > Gigantidas > Gigantidas platifrons. The sequence goes on along the minus strand of MJUT01052669.1, from coordinate 246,856 downwards.
AGTGGTGGAAGAAGCCGGAGTACCCGAAGAGAACCACCGGCCATGGGCAAGCAACTGGTAAGCTTTATCACTTGCATCTGTGGGTCAAGTGCATCCTTTTTTGTAATATACAGAGCTGGGCGTGAACCCACACCGTATTGTTGATGGGATTGTATGAGTTGTTAGGTAATCCAACTACCTAACTCATGGAGCCACCTGGGCACTCTCTATACTTTGATTATGTTGTTACAACAACAAAGCTAAAATGCAGGCTTATGGTGTTTAATGCCACTTTCAACAACATTTCAGTTATATTGTGGCATTAGTTTTATTGGTGGAGGAAGCCGGAGTACTCGGAGAAAACCCTCGACCCATTCCAAGTCACTGACAAACTTGATGACATAATGTATTGAGTATACCTCACAATGAACAGAGTTGGAACATACAACTTTAGTGGTGATTGGCACTGATTGAAATATCAGTAACCGAACAGCTCTGAAATGTAGGTAATTGTTTCGATTGACCCACGAGTGACGAGTATCGGAGTGCGATCAGCCATGGATTACAGATGATAGTTAAATATCTAACATAACACAAGATAGTTCACTATAACATTAAAAGAATATCAGCCATCCTACATACATACAAGTTATGTCTTATAAACAATTACTAACAAATAATGCACAAATATAGAGGCATTGAATAAATATCTTCATTAAAGGACATCACAGAAACAATAAGAAGAAATAACAAATGGTTTTAAATTACTAAAATTAGAGGCTTCCAGGAGCCTGTAATCGCTCACCTGGTTTTCAATTTGACATCGAAATTTAATATAAAATGGGAGTGTTACACATAATTTTGAAAGTGGACCACCCAAAGATTATTTCAACTCAAATTTCTGAGCAAAAGATTTAGATGTGATTTTTATCTCATAATATTCCTAAATGAAATAAACTGGCTGAAAAAATCTCACAGAAAAACCCAGAACATATGTCAAACTACTCATTGCCATGTATCTGTAGCTAAAATTTGAGTTCATTTTGATTTATACTAAAGCAGCAATGGACAATTGAAGAAATGTCTATTTTTAGTAACAGCAGCTATCTTGAATGGTGGGTGGGGTTGTCAGACATAATTTTGAAAGGGACCATCCCTGCCAGGTTTGGTTTAATTTGGTTCAGTGGTTTCAGAGGAGAGGATTTAAATGTGATCTTTTATCAAAATATGCCTAATTTGCATAATCGGTATAAATCATCTGACAGAAAAATTTCACAGAAAAAAACCGGAATATATGTTAAACTACTCCTTCCCATGTAGCTGCAATTAAAATTTGAGCTCATTTTGACTTATACGAAAGCAGCAATGAACAATTGAAAAAAATTCTATTTTTAGTAACAGCAGCCATCTTGAATGGAGGGCGGGGCTGTCAGACACAATTTTGAAAGGGACCCACCCAGGGACTATCTGTGCCAGGTTTGGTTTAATTTGGTTTAGTGGTTTCAGAGGAGACCATTTAAATGTGATCTTTTATCAAAATATGCCTAATTTGCATAATCGGTATAAATCGGCTGAAAGAAAAATTTCACAGAATATATGTTAAACTACTTCTTGCCATGTAGCTGCAGTTAAAATTTGAGCTCATTTTGACTTATACTAAAGCAGCAAT